>VNJO01007948.1:0-72043 GCA_008042535.1 Drosophila tani
GTCAAGCAAAAGTAGCAATCAGTTGCATGATCAACCGGATCTCTCCAAAGAACCGGCCTTCCAAACTTTAGATATATAGGTTTTCCACTTTTGAATAAGAGTAGTTGAGTTGAACATGTGCGGCACGCTGACTTTGGAGTCCATGGTTTTTTTATGTTGTGTGGTAAAATGCCGAAGTACTGCTTGTAAGCACTTAATAAAGTCTCAGTTATTTTCACGCACTTTTTTATACCGAGGATATAACATCCACAAACATAACAAAATCTTGTAACCGAGTGGGATGAAGGAATGCTATGATTTTCTGCCAAGATTTGTATTAATACTTAAAATGTTTTTGAATAAAGTGTGTATAAAATAAATAACCATATTTTGGTAATATCTTATAAAACAAAATAACAAAGCAGGCTACTTCCCTTGAATAACAATTTTGTAGCACAACAGCAACATGATAATTTAATATAATTTGCCATAACTTCTAAAATTTCCTTTGGATTTGCATATATTTGATCTTAACTTTTTGAGGAGAAAGGTATCTTTAGTTCTGTTCACTCAAATTAATTAATATCTTTTTTTTATATTTTTAAAATGAAAATGAAATTTAGCTATAAAAAACATAGCCAAAAATATTGCATGTTTTTTTAGCTTTAAATGTTTATATCTTCATTAATAAAGCTCTGACCATTAAGAACCGTATGTTGTCGGAAAGGTGTTTACATTGGCTTTTGGATTGTACTTATTTGAAGTATGTTGGACTTACGGTTTTCAAGATTTTTAACGTAGAAGAAAAAATCGGGTTTTTCGCGAATATCTTCAAAACGGTTCTTTGGGAATTTTTTTTAATGAGTTCAACGTGTTTAGCGTCTCAAAATTAAGCGGAAAAAGTGGGTTTAAACGTTTATATAAAAAAAAAATATAAATTTGTAAACTAGTGTAATGACAGCTGAGATGCCAGATACACACATGAAATCACTTATGCATATTGACAGATGAGATGCCAGACCTGCAATATATATTTTTCGGTCTGGCACCTCATCTGTCAAATAAATGCATGGAAAGTTAGTTCCCAAACTCTCTAATGGCTTCTACATTTAATGGGGTATTTAATAATCTCTCAAAACTTAGTAAAAATATTAAAATTGGTTTTCTCTAATATCTATGCCTGAAAGTGATTGTAATTTCTTGCTGTGCACTCTACTATACTAGATGTATGTAAATTGTGCATGACAAAGCCAACAAAGCGAAGCTACCAACCGATCCGTTGAAGTTTGTCGTCTAGAATTCGTAATACATTTTTTATTTTTCGCGCCCTCTGTGTACATATGGATTTTTTTTTACGGGCTTGCCGGCTAATCGGGTAGATGAACCCACCAGGTTGTTTGTTATTTTTTTGTGGTTTCCTATGGGGATTTCCAAAGACTAAAATATTTAAATAGTCCCTTTTAATGGTGTCCCTTTAATATTTATATATTCTCCCTTAATTTAATTCTCAACTGCAAACTTTACGAAATAATAGAACAATATTAAAGTATTTGAAGAAATAACCAAGCTCCCTCATCATTTCCCTTTTATATATTTTTTTTTTGTATTTTGTGGCGATGCGGGTGTCACCTGAGTAAAAGCGTGTTTGTGTTGATATGGATTGTAAATTATCGCTACGCCCACGAGCCTCAAGTAGGTTCATATATGTGTATATTCCCCTTACCCATGTGTGTCCCTTACCTAACCCTTTTCGCCATGGGCGTTTTAGCTTGTTGTTTATGGAAAACTACACAAAAGGGCAAAACAAAAACAAAACGATAACAAATGGAATACAAATAAAATTCATTAAACTAAAAACTTTGCATGTACAGAGAAGAAAATGGTTTTAGGAATTTTTAAACTCTTTGTTTGGGTTTTAAAGAAATATATTTAAGCCTTAAATTACAATTTTGGTTATTTTTCTTTATGAAAAAATAAAAAGCTTTTATCTAAAATTAAATTCAAATTAAATTACAAAAGTACTGTAAGTATATCTTGATTTTCTCAACACTAAATTCGATTATTCCTACTTTTAAATTGAAAATTAATTAGTTATCTACTTTATATATTTTCCTATTTGTTTGTATTTTTTCTATATTTTTTTTTGTAGCCACAAATGAAGAACTTAGTCAAATTCCAAACGCATTCTGAACTTATCGCATATTGAATTCCTGGCATGCACGACAACGACGACGACGATGATGACGGCACCTCCCCCTTTTGAGCCAACCTTCCTTCTTGGTCTTGTGCTTCTTCGGGGCTTGTTTCTCTGTCTCTGCTTTTTGTTTAATTTTTTTTTTTCCACCCTCTACACCCCCCTGCCTGTGTGTGTGTCTAATTGCAAATGCCAAACACGTTGACAGAGGCGGCAGCGTTTTTCCAAGTTCCAAGCAGCTCTGGCCATATAAAAGCACATGGCTTTGGCTTTGTATATATCTATCTATATACCAGATCCAGACCCAACCCACCTCAAAGTGTTTAGATCGTAGGGCCCCCCCTTAGGCGATCATGATAATCATGCTGCAGAGCATCTTAACCTCAATATCAATAACTTGGCCCAGAGACATGCAACAGGTGCTGTTCTGTTGATTGGCTATTGTTTAAACATTAAGTAATGCCAGCAAATAGTTGATTTAATCAATGAGATAAGCGACTTTGAGGGGCAAATGGTTGCATGGAACGGAAAAATAAAGATCTAAGGCAGTGGTTAATAAATACTTTTTTATACTTGGTTGTATGAGTTGTTATAATAATATAAATAAATATAAATATTATATACTATATATTATATTTATAAATATTGTATATTATTTAAATAAATATTATATACTATTTAACATTTGTAAATTAAGAGCAAAGTTCTCAAAGCAGTGTTGGGCACCGAATATTAAGTTTGGAGCCCTTTAAAATAACAAGCATGTATACATTTTGCTTTTATAAGTAGTGTTTTTACCCAACGATGTATAGTTTTTGTTTTTGTACCCTTAAGCGTGCTATTTTGTTTCGGAAAAACTCTTGAAAGCTCTTCTTCATGCAATATTTTTGCAATTACAAATTAAAAACAATTTCTTAATCTTTGGCAATGTCACAGCCCGAGCCCTCTTCGTTGACCCATGAACTTTTTGGCCAATCTGCGGCTGCTGGCGACCCACTTCAAATACGCATCGATCCACCCCAGCAAAGCTTTTGCTGTCGCAAAAAAAATAACGATAAAAACACACAATTAAAAGCTATTGCAAATGTCGAACAGAATTTAATAGAGCATGAAACACGAAGCCAGCACACAAAAAAGGTTGACAAATCCCATTCCGCCGAGAAAATGAGATGGAAATTGTATGCGAGAGATGCGGCAGAGTGTCATCGATTAGCCGACAGGCAGCCAATCAATTGCCTCACTCGCTGACAAGTGCCACAAGTTCCTTTCGCATCCTTTCAAATACAAAAAATAAATATATAATATATACAAAGCCGGAACAAAGACTGGAAATAGAAGGAGAACACCTTGGCCGATAGCAGATGCAGCGGAGAAACCCTTGTCAAGAAGAAGGCAGGAAGCATCCTGTCCTGTCCCGTCCCGCGATCCTGCCAAATTGATGAATGCATCCGTTTGAAGGCAGTCAGGAAGGAAGGAAGTGCCGAGCTTCTAACAGGTGCTTTTTGTGTGTGCTCCCCTTTTGCCTGAGTCTGAACCTGAACCCTTTCCTTTCCTTTTCTCCTGACCAAATGACCTAATGTGCGATCCTCGCTCCCTTACAAATTATGTAGTGTAGTGTAAAAGCTTAAACAGAGAGGGACCCTTTTTTAATGGATCCTTGTAGCATTTAGCAATTCTAATGCCAAAAGGCCAAAGCCAAAGCCAAAGCCAAGGGACCAAGTGTTGTGCCAGCCCATTTGCAACACGATCCGATCAGATCGGATACTGTTGCTTGTGCTTTTTTTAATATTTTTTGTATTTTTCAGATCGTTTTGCCAGCTACCCTCGGGACAGTCTATAAATTTATGGCCTAAGCCGCCGCCTCTCCTTCCATTCCCTAAATGAATTTGTCTCTAACGCCCAATTTGACTTTCGGGTATTCGTTTCGTATCTTCTTATTTTTTTCATCTTTTTTTTATTGGGTTTCTTCCGCTTTTTGCGGTCTCTTCTTCAGCTGCTGCTGCTGTTGATAGTTCGATTTCTAAGGGTATTCCCAGGGAGTCCGAGTCCCAGTTCCAAGGTCTTTATTAGGGCCTTTCCGTCTCGGGTTACCTTCTCATTTCGCTGGGCCGCAACTTAAAATGCATTAAGTGCCGTGCAATTAAGTTTTATCGATCCTCGAAAATCTGCCCATCTTGATTGCCGCTTTGTTATATATGCAGAATATAAATATATATATCGTATATCCTATATGTAGGCAGGTATATGACGCCTTCGTGCTCCACATATATATGCATTAAGTATATGAATTATGAATTGCCGACGCGTTAACAAAATAATTTCGTTTAACTTAATTACATTTTTTCGGTGTTCGGGGTTCCTGCGGGTTCTTTGCTTTTTGTTTTATTTTTGGGGAGTTTTTGTTTCGGTTTTGTGGATTTATTGGTTAATATTTATGAAGAGCTGTTTATTTTGTACTAAAATATATATTATTATATTTATATATTAAGATTTTTCTTCAAGGATATTGTTTTCAATTGGCTTTAAAGTATAGATTTTCTTCTATTAAATCTTTTCTTTTTCAAACAAGATCTAGTAACTCTTTTTAACTTAAAATTCTTTTGATTTAAAATTAAAAATTCGGAATCTTCTGATATCCTATTATAAGCTCTTTATTTATATTTTTATTTCTTGAAGAAAATACTCTTAAGAATATTTTTATTGCTTATTTTTTAATGCTTTTTTCCTTGCTGCTTCTGCGGCTGCTGCTTTATTTTCAAGGTCGAAACTGCAACGAATTATGGTCGCTGCTGCTGCTGCTGCTGCTAAATGTTGCTTAAGCATTTAGTGTTTTTAGTGTGTGGAGATATCGCTGTTCGTCATCATCAACTTAACGTTAAATTTAACGTTGGCAACCACTCAGGGCCTTCGACTTGAAGCGTCTTAAATTGCAAACCGCATTGGATATATGCTGTCCGGTATGCGAATGCGCTTAGCACGACAGCAAACATTTGTAGTTATTTTGTTTTTATTTTTTACACCGAAAGAATATCATTAAAAATAAGCAATAAAATGGGAAGAAAATAACTTAAATTAAAGACTTTTAATAAGGTTTTGATAAGGTTCTGGCAGAAATATAGGTAAGAGATGAATTTCTGAAAAATAAATTCCGAACTGATTTAACTTTGTTAATAAATGTGTAAATAAATATTTATGTGTTAAATTTATGTTAATATTTATATTTAACTAGAACCCCTCAACAATTATTGTTTTAAAGGCTTTAAAAATGTAAATAACTTGTATCTTGCTACCAAATTTACGAAGCAACAATTAATATGATTTTTGTTTAGAGATTCGCAGGACTTGTGGCCCGTTTCCTTGGCTTTTTCTTGAGCTATTTTATATAAAATATAATTTTAATTGCATTAAGCCTTAGGGTATTTTTTTGCTGTGCATCATACACAGTTACAAACGAACGCCGACATGTGCTAGTACGTTTTGTGCAGCTGCTAATTACAGTTGCTTTTATTTATTCGCTGCGGATTGTTGCTTGTTGTTTCGCCGCTGTTCTAATGCAGCTTTTATGTGTGTTTTTTTCAATTTTTTTTTTTCAATTCGCCTGCTGGCTGCTGCTTTTTTTGGTATTAATGTCAATGCTAACCTTGCTCTCTTTCATTTGTTCACTCGTGTGTTTGCATTGCAATTTGTGCTAGTGCTGTTATGTCGCCGACAACTTAGACTTGAACTAAATGTTGACATTGACAGATATAGTATATGTTGGATAAATATATGAAAAATATGGATAAATCCTGAATTGATCTTTATTGAGGCCAACAAACTGTTTAACAAAATTATGCAAAATAGAAGCTCAGAAAATAGCTAGCTGCATTTTCTTTTGTCTCTTCTATGAAGCAAAGTTTTAACGCAATTGCGTTAAATGATTTGTAAGCCAAAAGTGGCAACAAAAAGTCACAGAAAAAAAAATACATCAAATAAAAAATACAACAAAAAACAAATGGAGGAGGCTGCACCCTCTGCCTTGTTTTTGTTGTCGCTGTAAAATGTTAATGAGACAGGCACGAACTGTGAACGGAAAATCGCTTTTCGGTTCTATGTGCACATTATATATACATACATTCATATATGTTTGTTTAAAGGTATATATCTTGAGGTAGTTGAGAAATATGCGAGTTTACAGGTAAAGAAAATTGAAGATTTCAAAAGTGTTTTCATAATTTTCTCATACATATTTAAATACTTTATAATGATGTTATTTAATAAAAATGTGAATAAACCTCTTGATTTTTCCCTAAAATCGTTAAAAACTTAGTACTTAAATCTTGAAAAATGTTAGATTTAAAAAATCACAAAGATAATGATGAAGGTCTTTATTTGGCTTAAAATCAAGTTCTTAAATATTTTTAAAAATCTTTCTAGATAAGAAAAAGTGTCTTAAAAAAACCCCATTCAAACTTTGTACAAATAATTAGATGTTGCATTATTTTGGGCCTATTATTTGGCCAACAACTGTGAATGTGTCAGGCAGAGAGCATAAGCCATACACATGTGTGACTCTATTGGTTGTAACAATTAGCACCATGCACATGGACAGCCTTCGGTGCTGCTGTTAGTCACTCCATTTAGCCCGTCATTCAGTCAGTCAGTCATTCAGTCACTCAGTCAGTTGTTCAATTCCCTCGACTGCAATTGTATGGTTTTTAGTTTTAGTTGCTATTTAGCATGCTTCTTTGTGCAACTCGCAGGTGAGACACGAAATTTAGGTCAACGCATATATAATATATTCATTCTAAAAACGCCTCGTGTCTCTGTGTGTGTCAATATTTATCTATTTGTGTTGGTCAGTTCCCAAAAGCAACAAAAAAACAATTGCAAAAGCAAAGCAACAAAGCAGCAAAGCGGCAAAGCAATCATTTAGTTGACAAACTCATTTGCTTTGCTGCTTTGGAGATAATGACCGCCAGCACAAAAGCGCGAAAACAAAAAACGTAACGGAAATTCATCGCAAAAAAAAAAAAGATATATAAACAGAGTCCCAATAAAGTCGGTGATATATATATGTAGCTGTGAAGGAACTAGTTCTTGCCTTGCACAAAAAGGAAGCCTTCAAAAAAAGGCTACAGGTGGCTTTAAATTAATTACATGCACTTGTTAATGAGACAAGTGATGAACCTTTTAAGAAACTAGTTTCGAGGGTTTCAGCTTACTTGATATTTAGTTTAATTAAGCGATGGGATATTTATAATATTTTTATATGAAGAAAATTGAGTTTTATTAATTATTGTTTTATTAGAGTTTGGGCTAAAAAAAAGTGATTGTTTAATTTAATTTTTGTAGTTTTGGTCACAATTTTAGGTGATTTTTAATGTTTAAAAAGCTTTTTATATTTCTAAAAATGTTTCTGATAACTCTAATATTTTTAAATATTTTTTTAAAGCTTTATTAAATTGTTTTATTAATTTTTTGTTATACACAAAAGCTTCTGATAACTCTACAATTTGTTAATATTTTTTTTTAAGCTTTATTAAATTGTTTTAATCATTAATTGTTAATACTCAAAGGCACCAGCTAGTTTTTAAGCCTGCCTTAATTTTTTTCCAGCTTCTTCCCTTTTTTTTCCCAACCGCATCTGGTTGACCTTCCCTTACCGTTATATAGGACCGATTACAACATATACATATAGGTATCATCATCATCTGTCAACAGCAACAATTTTAGCAAAAGCAACTAAACAAAAAGCTGGAAAAAATCAATAATGATGATGAGCTGCTGCGCCGCTTAAACTTGCTTCACTCTTGCTCTCAATATTTATTGCCAAATGCGAGAGAGGAGCAGAAAAAAAGCGAGCTTGTTTTAACTGTAAATAATAAACGAAAAAAAAAATAAAACACTGTTTTCCAATGCAGTCACAGGAGATGAGGAGGAGGAGGAGCAGCAGAGTTGACCCACATTTGCATACGAAACGAAACTGAAACAAGCTAAAAACGGGGAGATGAAGACGAAAAACGAGAAAAAACGACGAAAAAAAAACAATACAAAAAAGAGATTATGTTAAGCAAACACCCACTTACAACATGCTAAATCCCCACCCTCGTGGCAGCTTGGCATCTTTGGTGATTTTGTTACAAATATGAAATTATGCGTATAAAATGTATTTCGGTTTTATTTTCTGCTTTTTTTTTTCTCTGAGCCAAAACCGCACTGTAAATGCTGCTCTGTTCATTATGACGTAACTTGGCCGCTGCGGCGGCTGCTGCTGCTGCTGCGCTGCTGCGGCTGTGATTACGGACCCGGTGTTAATACAGTTAAAGCGGCCTAACCTTGAAAACCGGTAGATTTTTTTTCTTCGTTTTTTTTTTATTTATTTGTATTTTTTTTTACTCAATTTCATGTGTGTCCCACTGCTGTGTGTGTGTGTGTTTGTGCATATCATTTATTACTTGGCTTTTATTTATAGTTTGTTGCTGTGTTTGTTGTCTGATTATTATTATTATTATTATCATTATTTGCCCCCCTTGGCGTGCCTGTGTTTGTTGGTAATTTCACTTGCAGCCAAGTCACTCAGTCAGTGAGCCAAACAAAAGACTTAGGCAACGAACTTGATATTGATATTGAAATATTTGACATTTGTCAATATTAAGGCGGTAAGCGAGCGAGCGTGTGTGTGATTTGATGGGTTGGGAGCAGCATAAAAACGTTACGGTATAAAAAAAATGTAGGCTTTAGAGGCTCTAGTAACTATTTAAAATAATAAACTTTAAGTTAAAAGGATTGTCTTTGGGTTACTTTAATTATTTATATATTTTTTTGCTGTGGAATAACCAAAGGATTTTTATAGACTTAATATTTTAAATTTAATAATAATACAAATACAAATTGGAAATAAAGGCTTTAAATTTTAATTCTTTTAGTATTTTAATAATTAGGAAATAAGCTAAAGAGGCGTTTTTATTCCTTTAAGGAAGAAAACCTTAAATTTGTTTTTGTCTTTTATTAATTTAATAAGGAATAAATAAAGAAAATTTCTGTGCTTGTTTTTAATAATAAGTATAATAAAATGTAAATTTTATTAATAATAAATAAATCAAGAAGCTTTTACGATTTTTATTAAATTCTTTCCCATTAAACTTCTATATTTTATTCAAACCATTTTCTTAAATATGTAAAATATTCTAGCAAAGCCCCGGTTAGCTTTAAAAAATGAAGCAAAAACTGTTCCCTTACTTAACCTCAATCCGTTTGGAAAAAAGCGAAATGCCGAGTGACAACACATTTGATTTTTTCGACATTTAAAATCGGAAACCCACAAATATCAATTTTATGCAAATCTCTCTCTACCAGCGGCAGCCGAAAATTTCACAAATCCATAGGTTTTTAAGCAGATAATTGACCAATGTCGAGATGGAGATGGCGCGGGGAATAATGGTTTGGCTATTTCGGTTGATATTGGCTTTGAAATTGCACAATTTTTCATATGAGACTGTCTTTTGTCTTCTGCGAGGCGCTGATGAAATTTCTTTTGAACGAAATTCGAGGCGGCGATAAAAAATTTCACATATCTCTCTCGCTGGAGAAGAGTTGCCAAAAAAGAAGCTATATACATATATAATACAGATATATGTAAGTCTGAGAGATATATATACTCGATCGGTTTGTCAATGGCTGCGTTTGTCAAGTCGAAAACCAGTTCAGAGAGGTGCAGCCTCAGCGGCAGCCTCAGCTTCAGCCTCAGTGTCAGCCTCAGCCTCCAATGCAATGCAATGTGCTTAACGCATATGGCATCGCATCGGGAGGATCGGGAGGGGGGCGGATTGGTATCGGGGTGTATTGGCATCGGCATCAGCTATATAGTACGAGTTGTCAATGCTTTAGTTAGTCGTGCGAGAAAGAGAGACAATCGCAGCTAAATGCAGTTTCATGCAGTCATTCATTCATTCATTTAGTCAGTCACAAGTCAACCCTGACCTGAAAAGACTTACTATATGTACGTGTAACGTATGTATGGATGCATATCTATACATATGCATATATCTTATATATATATTTATATAGGCATGCATGCCCGCCAGCCAGTATGTTTGTTTTGTTTGCTTTGGCTTGGCTTGGATGCCTCTCTTTAATGCATCTTTATTATTAATTTGTTCCCGCTAAAGTTTGGTAAAAAAATAGGAAAGAAAACTATGACAATTGAGGGGAATTTATTGTGTAAAAAAATTACAACATAATTAATGTACAGCTGTTGAATTTATTTATGTAAAACTTAAATAAAGCCAAGTCTTTAATGTGGCATAGTTCACGATTTCTCTTTGTGGCTATATTACATTTTCTAATTATTGTACAAGTATATTTTATTTTAAAAAATCCTTTAAAAATCCTTCAAAAAACTGCCTCTAATATCACCCTAAAAATTACATTTTCTAATTATTTTATAGTGTATATTTAATTTTATTATCAAACCCTTAAAAAATCCTCCACACAAACAGCCACTAATATCACCCTAAAAACAGCTTAAAACTCAACTCAAAAACCACTCCAAGATCGTATCCTTTTCTACCTTTGCTAAAGGATAAAATTATATTTAAAACAAATGCATTTTCCAACCACATTCTTCTTTGTTTAAACCTTAAAAGTCTAAACATAAATAAAATGCATTTAAATGTAATAAGCAACTAGCAGTTTTTCCCAGCTAAATGCCTAAGTAATTGTTTGAATAGTTTACATTTAATATTGGCATTTCATTTTCTTCTTATGTGCCTTTGGAATTTATATAGATTTAAATGAAACTAAGGGCGGAAATTAATTAGCATACAATCAAGAAATAAATCACATAGCTTGGCATTCGAACTTAACAAATCAAAAGTCATTACAGTTTATGAATGATTTAATTCGATTTAAACATAATTAGCATGAAATATCGAAATCTATCGAATTACGCCCGCATCGTTTTTGTTATTATATTATTTTTTGCACATGTTTATTTTTGGTTAGAGCGAATAAAAACTGTTTTTTTTTTCTGCCTCTCGTGGCCGGTCCGAAACGTGTTTTTTTTTGTGATCTTCTGCCAAAAAAAACATAACTGTTTTTTTGCTGATGTTTTTTTTTGCTGTTAACAACGAGAATGAAAACGAGTTCTATATTTTTTGTGTGGCTGCTTTGATTACAAATGTTATAAAAACGTGTTTAAACAAAAAGAAAAAAAAAACAGAATATTAGCAATAAAGAAAAAATCGAAAATTTAAAAATACGCAAAGTATAAAACAAGTTTCCATTCCTTTGCCAGACGCATCAAAGTTAATAATAATAATATCGAAAATTATAAGAAATTCGCAACCGATTCGCAAGTTATTGACACTTTCCAGAGAGAAGAGAGAGAGAGAGAGAGAGAACACAATTGAGAATTTGCGAATATTTGCGAATATTTCTTTCAATTTATTTGTTTTGTTTAAATTTTTAACTTTATTAATATTTTCTTTTTATTTGTTTTGGCCTGCCAGCTGTTGATTGGATTTATTTATGGATTTTGTGTGGGCTTAATGTAATTCAATTTTTGGCGTGATGATTTTTAAATTGGAAAATTATAAAATATATTTTTGGTATTTATTCTTCTTTAAAATTTTTAATAATTCATGCACTTATTTGTAGAATTTATGAACTGTGTATTAAATTTTTCTGTAAGCACTTCTTTCAATTGTTAATTAATTTTAAAATTTATTTCTATTATTCTGTATTTTGTATTGATTTTTCCTGCAATATTTCCCATATTTTCTTCTCTTTTCTTCTCTCTGATCTTATCATTTTTGTATCCATATAAAAAAGGTAAAGGTAATTCAATTAGGAAATTGTTGCCGAAGAAAAATATGAAAAATAATGCATTTTCATGGCAAGGCGAACAAAGGGCAAGAGGAGGGTGAGGATAGAAAGAATGGAGAGTGGAGAGACAAAGAAAATACACACACACACACACCTTACGCACCACATCATCATGATGATCGTCTTAATCATTGATGATCATTCATTGCCTCTTCAGTTCTTTCTTTTCATTTGTTCTGCTTCTACTCCTGCTTCTTCTTCTTTTGCTTGCTCCTGCTGCCTCAACTGCATACCAACAAGAAGCAGCAGCCAAAAGCAGACGGAAAAAAACTCACTCGCTTCCTTTTTTTTTTTATTATTTTTCAAATGTATTCTACGTTCTTTTCGCTGCTTCTCTTTTTCGCTGCTCTTCTTCTGCTGCTGCCGCTGCCGCCGCCTCTTCCTCCTGCTCTTCCCACTTCTCTTCTTCTTTCTGCTGCTTCTTCTTCTTCCTCTTCTTCTCGGTTGGCAGCACTTGAGACCTGTTTTTCAGTCTCCGTCTGCCCGTCTCTCCCTCTAACCCTCGGCTCGCTTCCTTTGTGCTGTGTATTCTCGCTTGTTGTTGATTCACTGCACAAATAAATCTCAGCTTTAAATGTTATCAAGGTGCTCGCGCATGTGTGTGTTTGTGTGTGTGTGTGTGCAGGATTCTCTTGTTGCCCTTTTTTTGTTGTATTTTTCTGTATTTTGCTTTCCTCTTTTCCTCCTCTGATTGTCAAATATCGTTTTTGGTTGCCAGATTAAAAAGGAACCCTTGGCACAGGTAGACCCCCTCGCACACACACACACACACCTACACACAGCCAAGTGCATTGTTTTATCAGTGGCAGCAGGTAAAACTAATGCCAAAAAAAATAGAGGAGAGAACAAGTAAGAACGAAGGAAAGCAAGGAAAAAAGGAAAAACAAATGAAGCGAATTTTTACTGCCTATTGGAAATGCCGAGAGTAATCGAAAGACTTAGGCAACGAACTTGATTTTTGAACTCCCAGCTTCAAAAATCAAGTTCGCTGCCTAAGTCATTCGATTACTCTCGGCAGATTCGGCAATCTGAAGACTTAGGCAACGAACTTTGGTTAATAATTAAATATATAAAAGGAAATATTCTGTATATTCTATATGAATTTTATATGTATAATAAATACTCCTTATTTCATAAAATATATTAAGTAAAGTAAAGTAAATAAAACCTTATTATCCCTTATATTCTTAGTAAATTATTTGTTTAGAATTGAAGCTTAATTTGTGTTTTTTTTTGGTTTTTAAAATACATTTTTAGATTATATAATTTACACACTTTTTAGCTGATAATTATAGAACCTTAAGTTTATTACTTTTAAAGATCTAAAGAATTTGAATATTTTGATCATAAATATTGTTCGATTTCTAATTAAAAAATTAGAAAATAAATATATTTAAAATTCTAGCTATTTATTTCGAATTAAATATTTTTAATGTTCTAGCTGTTTATTTCAAATCTAAAATATCAAAAATTGTAAAAATACTATTGGTTTTAAAACCCTTTATTTATTTAATTTAAAGCCTGAAATCCTCTCCTGTTTCCCAATATCTCCCTCAAACTTATAAGTTTTTATAATAATATGTTTCAATGACCGTTTCTTCTTCAAGTAATAAATATATATCCCATACAATCTTAGATATATACTATCAATAGTTAACTCAATCATTCGATTCATTTACATCTGCTCAATCAGAAGTAAGGAGCCCGCATCTCAACTCCAATTAGCTGGAGATGTTCTCGATCGCCTGGCTGCGATAAACAATAGAACTGAGATTCGATTTCCATAGAAAATCCCAGCAGAACAACCTATGAAGTAATAGTAATAGTTTTTCGGTTTTTGTTTTCTCTGTGCCCCCCTGCGTCCGTTGTCTTTCTCTTTTTGCATTTACCTCATTTCATTTACCACTTGACTTTTGCTTTTGACTCGTCTCCGACCATCGTCGCGACGGTGAGTGTTGTTTACCGAGGGTTCGCTGAACTCCTCCCAGTCCCAGTCCCAGTCCCAGTCCCGGTCCCGGTCCCGGTCTTATATCCGTATCTCTGTCGCCGGAGAAGGGTCGTCTGGGGGAACCTTTCGCTGACTTCCGCTCGAGGATTGCAACATCTGCGTGTAAGCTGCGTGCAATTGAACTTGCAGCTCTTCTAACAGCTGCAGAATTTGCATGGATCGCTCTCCTTTTCTTCCCATTTCGCTTGCTGACTTTTTGGCAATTTCTTTATCGGCCGATCGGTCGATCAATGAATTTCCTTTCGGTTATTTATTGACTTTTACTAGCGGCCAGAGAGAAAGAAAGATCGCTGACGGGAGATAAAGAAAAATGTAACAGGAAGTAATGCTCATAACTTTTTTTTTTCCTCTTCTTATACATATATATTTTTTTCGCAGCTGTGGAGCGAAGGAGGGCCTGGAAACTAGGAGGAGGAATTCTCTTGCCCGTATATATATGATTTTCTTGGGCATCGCGAATGTGTGCTCTGTAGAGGCTCCATCCTCCAAGGCCCTTCAGAGCATTTTTAGCCAGGTTTTGTGTTCTTTCTGCGCGGCGTTCTTCTGGTGGTTTTCTTCTGCTTCTTCGACTGGTTCTACAAGTTTTATTATGGCCAGTTGCCTTGACTTTGCTTAGGCCAAATGGCAGACGACGTGCCTACAATGCACTCCACCCAGCGTCCTCTTGCTCCAACTCCTCCTTCTCTGAACTTGGCTCTCGCCATGATCATCATCATCTTAGTCATTGTGTGTAGTTTAACTTCAGCGCTAGTCTAGGCTGAAAAAGTTCTCTTTCTGCTCCACACTCTTTTCGCTTTGGCTTTGGCTTTGGCTTCATCTTCTCGCAAACTTGTACTTTTGCTTGGTCGAGAGGAGTTCGTTTTTTGTTGCTGTTGTTTTCTTGCCTCTTAGTACCTTGTACTTTGCTAGTTATATAATTTTTTTTTTCTTTCGTTCATGCTTCGGCTTACTGTGTGTGAGTGTGCGCTCAAGTGTGTGAAGTTCTTGGCCATGGGCATAGCCCACAAAAGGTAGGGGGGGAAAAAAACGCGAACCGTACGCGGTAATTGAACAAAGAGTGAGCTCTGGTTGTGTGACCAGATGTATTTTTAAAGCAGAGCAATGTGAGATAGAAGAAGAAGAGTGAGAGAGTATGTATATTCAAGAATAATAAAACTAAATCAATAGGAATAATTAAAATATAAAAAGAAAATCATTTTAAAGCTGTGTGACCAGCTGTGACCGATTTTAAAGCATTCTTTCGAGTGACCAAAGCTTTATTTAAAGCAATGTCCCTAAGTCCCTAATTATCAGAATATCTTCCTATTGGAGAAATAAAAAATATAAACTATATAAGATTCTATGAGAAACGCTGTGTGACCAGTTTTAAAACATTCTTTCAAGTGACCAAAGCTGTATTTAAAGCAAAGATATCTTTACATCTCCTTAAGTCCCTAATTATTAGAATATCTTTCTATTGGAGACATAAAAAATATAAACTATATAAGATTCTATAAGAAAACCCATTTAAAATAACCACCTATTCCCATTAAGCTGCTTCCCCTGATCATAAATATCTCTGATATAACCATTTTTGCAATCTTCCGAGTACATAAGGTTGCGAAGCGATTTCCCTTCAAATAGCTTCCATTACAATATCCGCAGAAATCATAAAAATTATACAGCGGAAGCGTTCATAATACATTTTTAAGTGGATAGCGATAGACCAGAAGGAGGCGGAGGAGAAGGCGAGCTGAGAAGGAACCGAGAACGCAACGTGCTATTTAATTTAATAAATGTATATAACACTTTGCTCCATGAACAAAAAATATATATAACCATGAAACATAATGCCCATGTAAGGGGGGAGGGCAGCAGAAATTATGAGGCTGCGTGTGAGACGATTCTCTTGAAAGCCAGGCTATGGTTAAAAATAAATACAGATATAATTAAGGCCAGACAAAGGGCAGTTAAAAGCTTAGAAACAAAAGACTTTGGCGAAAAAAAACAAAATAACCAAGCTGACGCACAATAAGAGGGACAGAAAGAATACGAACGAAACTCACTTTCAAATAAAATCGAAAATACGCTTAATTAATAAACACCAAAAGTCGAAGAAAGTTCTTGCCTAATCATTTATGAAAATTAAAACCTTTAACCTAAGCAGCTCTGGGGGACGCCGCCTAAATCGAAAATCGAAAATCGAAATGACTTAATAAGCATGCTGCTGGGCGAGATTATATAACGACGCCAACAGACGAAGCAGAAACACACAGAAAATAGCTCAATGAAAACCAAAGAACAGAACAGAGTGGAGAACTCTGGCTGGGCTTTGGCCAAAAAAAAATAAATACAACGAAATAAAAACGCTTACGAAATTCAATGAAAGTGATTGATGTTGAAGTAAGCCCAGCTCCGCATGGAGAATGGAAGATAGACAGGGCAGCTACAGAAACAGATACAGATACATAGATAGATACCACTGCAGAGATACAGATACTGATGGTGTGGGCGACAAAAATCAGAATAAAATGCGCGAAAGAAGAGAAAAGAACAAAAGCTGGCCAAAAGTGAAGCTTGAAATGATTTCCAGGCAATAGATATTATTATGGCATGCCATTTTGTATTCTATATTGGCAAAAAAAAGACTATAATAAACTGTCTGAAAGATTTGTAGCAATTATTTATCTAAATAAATTAGAACTCCTGCTGTTGTTCCCCCTGTTCTTTTGTGAGCGGATTTAAGAAGGCATTAATAAGGTTTTGGAGATTTTAAGTGAAGCCTTACTGGAAACATTTTAAAAACATATTTAGTTATAATTCAATTTCAAACTAATTGAAGTAAAAGATTAAGAACTCAAGGGATATGTAATATGGAATAGAAGCGATTAGGATTAAATGCAAAGATAGTGTTTATATAGAACTGTTATCAAATCTCTGAATATTTAGAACATATTTAAGGAATATATTTATGAAGACTAAATAAAAAGCATCAATAACTTTGATATTTTAACGTTTCCCTTAGTAAAATAATTAAATAAAGCAAAGTAATAGCTTAACGAAAATAAATATATTTATATTTATTTTAAATATATAATTTTTCAGCTAAGACTTGTTAATAAATTGAATAAAACCTAACATGTACAGTCTTTAAGATTCTTTCTTAAAATTATGCAGTCAAAGTTCAAAGAAGTCTATAGATAAATATATATTTAAAAATTCCTTAGGAGTTTTTCTTAAAATTCTGAAGTTAAAGTTTAAAGAAGTTTTAACAGAAATATTTATAAATTCTTATAGGTTCCCCTACATATTTTTGGACAAATTTATTTACGCATTTCGATGTTTTCCCCAAACATTTTTCTCTCAAGAAAGTTCTCTTTAAGTCTCGAATTTTTGCGGGAATTTAAATAAGAGAAAATATATTTTCAAGGAACCATAGCTTACCATTTTGAACTTGGCCTGTTGAGCGTTCGACTTCCAATTCCGCGGGACTTTGAGTTAGATTTAGATTCTGATTCTGATTGAGTTGGATTTGATTTGGGTTCTGATGATGTCCAAGATCGAGGCTGTTGCGCGACTGGCCAAAGTAGTGGCGGCGATGGTGGAATCGCTTTCGCGTTAGGCTCAGCGGCTGTTGGTCATGATCCTGCGACGACGACGACGCTTGTCCTTGGCCTTGCGGCTCCGGCGGCTGGGCTGTCGGCGGCGGCGGCGGTGAGGGCGTGGGTGTGGGCGAGGGGGCTGAGCCACCGCCGCCATTGGCATTGGGACTCAAGGGCGGCACCAGACACCGCTCGTCATCCTGGCTCTTGTGCTGCAGCAAGTTCTGCGATTCGAGCAAACGCTGCTGCTGCTGGTGCAGTCGATTCTTGATCAGGAATATCTTCGGCATGTTGCGCGATTAACGATGAACGATCAGCGATTAACGATTACGAATAACGATAAACGACGCGACGACGACGACGACACGCGACGACGACTGAGTTATATTTGTTTTAGATTTCGTTTCGAGTATTTAGTATTTTGGAGGTGGACGAGGGACAGTCACAGTGTGTCCGAAATAAACAAAACACTAATCCAATTGTGTGTGTATGTTTGTTTGCCGCCCGTCCACTGTGCATATGGAAAAAAAAAAGGAACCAATTTTAATTTGGCTTTTCGTGTCATGTGAGCCAGGCTCAAATCGCCTTCTGCTTGGCCCTCTTCATGTCTTTTTTTACTCGTTGTGTGTGCGCTAGATATTATCCTTTGGACCGGGGTTTTATCCTGGGGTTTTCAGTTCAAAAATATTTGAATTTCGCTCTTCAAACACTTTGAAAAAATTGTACTTGAAAAAAAATTATGATTATTATTATTTTCAGTTTTGTTCTTGCCGCATTTTTTGTCACTTGAAAAAAAATTAAAGTTGTTTCTGTGCACACACACACTACACTGGCGATATTTCACAGTACTCGTAAGTATTTCATGTTTCAATAATGTGTTTTGTGTTTATTTTTGTAGAATTTTATTTTTGGTTTGGTTGTTGCTGTTTTTTTTAGTTTGTTTTGGGATTTTTCGCCCAGGTGAGTTGAAGCGAAAACACGTGCATTCACAACGCCGGCTCGCCACTTACTGTATTCGAGCGGTCCGCGCTGCGGAGCAGTTAGGCCAAAGTCACCGATCGATCTCGCCGCTACAACAAACTCAGTTAGACGGCGCTCCGAATTCGCTGCAAAACACCGTAAGCCGAGAGAGAGAGCGCAACAGCAACAGCTTCGCTTTCGGCGATCGGCAATCGCCGAAGACTCAGCCGAAGGTGAGCTCTCGCGCGCACCTGTGAGAGGAGAGTGAGAGTGTTTTTGTGTGTGCGAGCCCTGTGCGTTTGCGTTGCTTCATTTCGCTCACATAACGTTTCTCATGCAGTTTTTCGCCGTTGCCGTTGCTCTCTCTGGGCACTCTCTCTACCTGTCTCTGTCAGAGTCAAGGTAATGATCACAACGATGATCACGCTGATCGCCTGCTGCTGGTACTCGTTCGTTCTTTGCTTTGGCCATTTGCCGGTTGAGATGGTCTTGCTCCCTCCTCCACCTCCTGCCATCTCTCCTGCCTTGCGCTCTTTGGAGCTGTACTTGTTGTACTTAGAGTTGATTATTAATATGGTTTGTATGGGTTTTAACTCCCATCTCCCCAGATCGAAGAAATTATGAAATAACTGCTTAAAAGGCTATGAATTCCAAGTATTACCAAGTATTTTCCATAGAAAAGGACAGAATATTTTGCGTTATTGTAAGATTTCCAGCTCAATTAGGATTACTTAATACAAAATAAGAGTCAACGTTAGTTCGTCTTTGTTTGTTTCGCTTTTAGCTTGATGACTTTTTCTCAGTGTATTCTAATAAGTAACAGAAGAGCCGTCCGTTTGTGTCTTAAGTCTTTTGAAAATTTTTAAGATACGTCAAATAAAAGATAGGAAAAAAATCCTTTGAGGTCTAAGTATCCCTAAAAAACATTCGCAAGTTTGTGTCCTAAGTCTTTTGATTTCTTTCTCTTTTAAAAACAGAAGAACGAAAAAAGAGGAGTTTGTTGTTAGGAGTTCTTCTTCACTAAGAACAATCTGTTCCTCCTTATTTTTTTGTACTAAATTTTAGTTTATATAATACACTGTAAATAATATTGTAAGCTGAAAGCAAGTTTGTGTCCTAAGTCTTTTGATTTCTTTCTCTATCAAAATCAAAAGAATGCAAGAAAGAAAGGAGGTTGTTGAGAGTTCTACAAAAACTAAAATACAAGCTGTTTCTTCTTATGCAATTTTATTTTTAATAAATTTTAGTTTCTGTAATACACTGTGATTAATATTGTAAGCTTAAAGCAAGTTCATGTCCTTCTTTCTCCATCAAAAACAAAAAAAATGAAGGTTGTTGCGAGTTCTACAAGAACTTAGAACAGATATCCTTCCTGTGAATATTTTCCTAATGTTAATTTTCAGAATGCACTGTGATTAATAGTGTAAGCTCAAAGCAAGATTATGTTCTAAGTCTTTTTATTATTTTTTCGCTTTCAAATCGAGAAGAACGAAAGAAAAAACACAGCCAAAAAGGAGGCATAAAAAAGGAGGTAAAAATTTCAATAGTTTTGTTGTTTTCCGCGGCCCTTTAAGAATTTCATCATCATTAAAGGTAAGCCTGTGTGTGTGTGTGTAAAAGAGAGCCGCGGTAAATACAATAAGAAGAAATAACGAGCCAAAGAAGAAGAAGCGGCGGCGGTAAAATGGGAAAAAAGTACCCATATAAGCGAAATTAAACGGCAAAATAGTTGGCAACGCAGGCATTTCTCGCTCTCATGTGAGTCCCTCACCCTCCCCCTCCCCCATCTCTTCGCCTGTGTGTGTGTGTGCGTGAGAGAACGATGATGATGATCACTTAGAGTGCGCTTAGAATGGCAAATAAGACTGAGAGAAAGAGTACTCGCTTGAGAGAGAGCTGCACATCCCATGAGAACGTGGGAGGGAGAAAGAAGGAGGCAGCAGGCTCTGTCCCACTCCAACACGCACAGGTGCGATGCCAACGGATAACTAACGTTATTTCACACACACTCACGCACACAGCGACAAGTCGCAAGTGATGTAAGCGACGGCGAATTCAGCGCGTCGAATTCAAGCAGCGCCCACCTGTGGGACGCGCTCTTCTGCGGCGACGTAACAAATTTACAGCTAACTTTGTGCTGGTGTGCGACGAGAGAGCGAAAAGCGACAGAGATAGAACGAGAGATAGAGAGAGAGAGCGCGCCAAAGCCGAAAGCCGAAGCTGAAAACGAAGATCAAGTCGCAGCCGAAGGTAGAAACGAAGACTGTTGCTCAGTTTGAGAGAAGTACACTGGGAGAAATTTTCTTTGGAATTAATTACAAGAATATTTAAAGATTAAGTGGTATTTATTTATATACTTATTAATTTTTAACGATTTTTTTCTCTATATTAGAAAGACTCCAAAAATAAATCCAACGGAAAAAGTTTAGTTACTAAAATAACCACCCCCTTTATTCTCTGTGTGCACTGATCGTGAGAGAATCTGAGAGTGAGAGAGCCAGCGAGCGGCACCTTAAAAACCTGTTGTTAACTTTGGCTTTGACTGTGACTTTGCCGTTGAGGCAGCGGCAATGTTAATGTCGTGACGTTGGCGTTAGCAGCGCGGCGCGGCGGCGGCGTTGGCAGAGGTTTCTTCTGTTTCTTCTTCTTGTTCTGCCTCTTCGGTGGAGCCTCCTGAAGAACATCTACCAGGTTGTTGCTGTTGCTGTAGCGTTCTTCCTGCGCCAACTTCACTCTCACTCGAAATTCCGCTCGCTGGCCAAAATGCAAGTGTTCTGGCCCAGAACCCAAACATGTGTACATACCTATATATAAACACAAAAGATTGTGGCCTCAAGAATATGGGAGTATCATATAAATAATATTTTTTATAATTACAATACTATTTAGAATTTATTTTTTTGGGATTCTACCAAGTTTTGATGCAAGTTCGTGTCCTAAGTCTTTTGATTTTATCTCACTTTTAATGGGAAATGAGTTTAAGAAATGATATCAATGATGAAAGGAGTTTATTAAAAATTAAACTTTTATTTAAGTTTATTTGGGATTTTTTTTATTTATTTTATTTTAGTGTTTTCTATAATGTGTCTCGAGTCCTTTGATTTTATTTTACTTTTTATAGGGAACAAAGAACGATTAAAAAAGAGATAAGTAACTGGTAAAAAGTCTAAATCACTTTCTGGGGCTGTCTATATATTAGGTAATCTTCTAGGGAAGGAGGAGGTCCAGTAAAACGAAATTGTTTGATTATTTGGGGAGTGGGAGCTCTTTGACAAGGATTTCTTAATTATTTGATATCAAAATGTACTTTGAAAAACTTTTATATTGAGTCAATTTTAGAAAAAATTTTATGATTGCGTAATAATAGGAAAGAGGGTTTCTATAATAATTTCCCTTGATTACATAGGGGGTAATAGGATCAAAAATCAATAAACCCTGATTACGTTATATATAAATTATGATAATTATAAAGAAGTTCTCCAGATTAAATTACATTTAAACTTATATATATATGTATATCCCTTAAAGAGAATGTTGGTGCTATAAGCCCTATGACTATTTATATAATTAAAAACGAACTTAAATAAAAATCAAAGGAGATTTAAAATAACACCTAATACTAATTCGGATCACAGCATAAATTTAAGTAATTCTACCTATAGCTGCACTTTATTTAGCTTAAATAAAGTAATAAATAAATCGAAACTGACTTGTAATTATATTCTCATATATATATATAAGCCCTTTCCCAGTCCCAGATAGTTGATCAAGATTTCCGACCAAAAGCGAATCTCAAGTTCTTGATCGCGAAACCAACAGAGACTCGAGCTGGTTATTGCTGTTGTTATTCTTGTTGTTGCTGGCCCCAGACCTAGGCCACCAAAGGTATAGACCAAGACCAAGACCAACACCAGGGAATCAAGCTATATACATATATGTAGAAACTGCACATGGTGAGTGAGTGTGTTCACTGGGCTGTAAATGCCTTGACTTTGGCTCTGTGGGGCGTAGGCTCTAAGGGATGGGAGGTGGCAGCGGCGGCGGCGGTGGCGGTGGATGGACAGAACCGAGAGGAGGGCTCCAAACAGCCAGCAGAATTTTCTCGTTCTTACTGTCTGCCGCCTCTTCGCCTGTTTTCCCTCATTTCCCACCCCCTTTTTTTCGCTGGGTAATTGCTGTGTTTAAGAATGTGTTCCTTTGGGCCTCACTGCGCTTGCAACGCTTGCTCTCGCGTTGTTTTACAGCGAAAGAAATGTATATTAAATTGTTTGAAATTATTTAAAATTATATTAAATATGGGAATATATTTTTAAAATGTTTTTTTAATTTTAATAAGTTTCAGGTTTTTGTTAAAGAGGCTTTAAACGTTTAATTTATAATTATTTAGTTTAGCAGGAATATTTTAGAATGTATCTAATACTATTTATAATATTTACTTAAATTATCCTTTATTTTTAATAGTATTTATAATATTTATTAATTTTCCTTTATTTTGAATACCAAATAATCCCATTTTATATATATTTTATGCCTAATTATATATATTTTTTTTATTACATTTTTAAATATATTTTTATTGTACTTTCTTGCTTTTATCTTTATCTTTATTTGTTCAATTGTCGCTAAAGTAATGCTTCAAGTGAAGTAAGAAGCTGAATATATATCCCATAGTGGTAGAAGAGCAAGAAGAAGAGCAGTAGCAGCAGCAGAGGAACTTCATGATCGTAATGATGATGACGATGCCGATGATGATGATGATGGAAGAGCGGCTGGGAATACCTGTTTTACCTGTTTGTATACCTACTAACGTACTAACACTGTTATAGCGGATTCAACGCGCACCGCACACGCCTGACAACAACAACAACGGCAAGAACGACGGCGGCTATAACAACAATAACGATGATAATAAAGAAATACAACAACAAACAGCAATTGAAGACGAGACCGAAGGCGAAGGAAGCTCCAAGATGAAGAAGAAGGAGCCAAGCCAATGGCGAAGAAGTGGAGGATTCCGAACGACAAGGAGGAGGATGAAGAAGAGATCTTAACGCCCAAAAAGCCCACAGAAAAAAGCAAGGAACCCTGGATCCTTAGACTGATATATACCCTTGCTATAGGCTCTAGGTAAGTCCTTAAAAAATAATATTTAAGCTGTAATTTTATACTTTTTTGTACTATTTTTATAAATATTTATTTAAATAATTAGAGTATAATATATAAATAAATAAAAGGGTACTTATAAATTCGATTATCCCATTTCTTTCCAGAAACCGAACCCCAGTCCCTGTTCTTCCCCCCATTCTGGTCCACGTCCTCGTCCTTCTTCCACATCTTCTGCAGCTTCTTTCATCACTCTTTGCTCTCGCCAGCTTCTTTGGCTGGGATGATGATGATCATCTTGGGCCTGGACTTTGGTTACATCTCTGCAGACCTCCGCCGACTCGACTTGCGCCTCCTTTTGTGCCGTTTTATTACGCTTCACTTTTTTTTCCCCCAATGCCCAATGCCAATGCCTCGTTTCGACCACGTTCCTTTCTGACGCCAGGAATTTTGCTCTTCTTGGCCTAACCGATGTCTATTTCTGGCCAAGACGAGAGAGCGCGCTGAGAGCGCGGGGCGGGGCGTGCAGCTTGTGTTGGGGGTCACTGGGAGACGACGGCTAATTTATGTTGAAAATGCAAAAAATTGAAAATATGCAACGGCGATCGAAGCGGAGAAGAAAAAGTAAAAAGTGAGCAGGGGAAAAAAGGGGGGTAAATCCTGAAAATTCAAAGAACATGGGGCTGAAACAGGAAGAATGATGGAAGCTAAGAAAAATTATATAAAACTGTAAAGATAAATAAATTAATAATATAAATAAAATAATACAGATAAATAAATACATATAATATAGAATAAAATTATGAAGGGAATTAAAATGCTATAAGAATATTAAAAAAAAAATAGAGCTCAGAAAATACCACAAATTTTGATAATAAATATAAGACAAAGGAGAGGGTTTTAGATAATAGAAATAACATCAACAAAATACACTTAAAAGGGGTAAATTAAATACTTTAAAATATAAAGAAAAGCTACATCCAGAATTTATATATATAAATTATTCACAAAAAAATACCTAAACCCAAAAATAAAAGTTTGAACTTGAATTAATATGATATTAATATTAGAATTCAATGAGAAACTATAAGTTTCAAATCCCCAAAGCCTTTGTATATACTAAAATATAACACATGATTATTAAACCATTTTCCAAGTCACCTTCCAGACACTTCCAAGTTGAACTTGAACATTTTCGCGGTTTTCCTTGTCCACACATAGTTGATGGTTCAAGTTAAAGTCAACAAAACGGCACAGAAAATAAAGACAAAAGCCTTAAGTTTAAGTTAACAAATTATCATTGTCATAACCCTTCTGCCACTGCTACTGCTGCTGCTGCTTCTTGATATGTTTATAAAAAATAAATGTACACACACACGAACAGCAACAACAACTTAATTAAAATTGTATGCAAGGTCGAAATTAGTTGCCAACGTGGCCCTCAAGCCAACGACTGAGCACAGCTCGAAAAAAATTACTTTATTCATAATTCATTTAAGAGAGCGCACGCATATTGCGCCCCTTAAAGGCAGATTCGCCTCCCTCCCTCCCCCTTCCCACCGAAGCGTCGGGCGCACGTTTTTTGACTAATTTTCAAAAGCGCAAAAAAAAAAAAAACACAGAGGAAACCTGATTGCAATAATAATGAGATTGTTTCAGAATGAGATATACTATGTATATATTGGGCGCACAGTGTCTATAAAATTAACAAATCTCCCCTTACATTTATACACTTATCTTCAATCTGTTTTCTGTCTGTTTAATTTAAGGCAATAAAGCCATTCTTTTCCACTCAGGTCTTCAATTTATATTGGTTTTAAATAAATGATTGCGCATAAATGAAGTTATCAATTCTTGTAATTTAATTTTTGTTGATTTAAAGATCGTGAGCTTTATTAACAAAGCGATTTTTTAGCATAAGAAAAAGGGTAAGGGAAAATAAAAAGAATTTAATTTAATTTTAAGAAAGAAAAAAAATTATGTACTGAAATGTTAACATTAATTTAATTTTAAATGCTTTCTTTAGATTTTACTTTGAGTTTGTAACAAAAGACTAAGGCCACGAACTGGAAAATAATTTGGAAAACGAATTAGAAATGCCATAAAATCAAATTGAAATGCAAATATAAAGAGAATATATATCTTATCACTTGATCACTTGTTTGGCTCGATTCCTGTAAACGGACTTTGCTTTACTGAGCCTTTTTTTTTTGTCACCACCGCCCACTAAACAAAAACCGCAAAAATACAATAGATTTATTTTTCCTCACACACGAGCGTATTTCGGGGGCGTGGCATTGCAAAATCCGGCAGCTCAGCTCGGGATTAGTTCGCCCTTCCTTTTATTTAATTTTTTCTGTGTGTTTTGTTTTGTTCGCCCAGCGGGGCATCCCCCGGCAGTTATACAATATATTATATAGTACTCATCGAAGGGAGAGATGAGGCTGCAGATGATAAAGACAACGCAACAAGTGCAAGTGACAACAACAAAAGTAACGACTGCAATTGTCGGCTAAAACTCAGAGACAAGAAAAATACAGAAACAAAAGCGGCAACAACAATGGTGACAAGTGCTCGCAAATTGTTGCCTGCACAGGCACACAGCCACACAGCCACAGAGCCAACAACCACAATGGATTAACCATTAAACTTAAAATTCAAATTCAAGTTCATGATGAATGTATCACGTGCAAAGAGCCGGAGACGGAGCCGCTGCCGAAGTCGAAGCCGAAGCCCAAGTTTCTTGCCTGTGGAGTCTGGTTTATATATTTTTTTCGGGTATTTCGTTGTCGTTTTTTTCCAATGTCTGTACTTTTTGTGGCTGGTTTTTTTTTATTTTTATTTTTTTTTTGATTTTGCGGAGCGCAGGTACAACAACAAGAGCAGCAGCAACAACAGGAACAAGCTGGCTTTGTACCTTGTGGTAATAAGTGCCTGGCTGTCTTGGTTTTTGGCCATAACCAAGGTGCTCTACAGTCTTAAGGTGTTTGGTTTTTTATTTAAAACAAAGATGTTAAGATATTTAATTATAATATATAATAATTTATAATATAAAATATAATACATAATATATAATATATAAAAATATATATTAATTATATTTTGAGCTAAGAATAATAATGTACAAATTAAATGTATATCATTCACATCAACAAAAAGTTCTTATACAATTAAAAAAGTTTTCTAATAAAAGAGTTAAATTTAAAAGTCAAAAAATAAAAATGTAAATGGATGTATTTAAAAAACAATTAATAGTTAAATAAAAATACTGATTATACTTAATAATATAAATGCTCTTAGAACTAAATTAAGAAAGCATATAAAAGGCAAACTAAAGACAGAAACCGTAAAGCATTAACTCTTATTTTAAGCACACTTTTCGTACCATTTATAGGAATAGGAGCATAAAAATCAGAGTAGATATAATGTTTATAACAAAGTATTTTGTATATTAAAATAATCTATTATCATATAGCTATGTATTTATATAATTAATGGCTCTCTTAATCTTGGCTCTTAAGTTAAAAAATATAAAATATACTCGAACACTTTTTTCATTTAATATAAGATCATGGACCAATTATTTATTTTCAATTTTCCATATTATTCTCTTCATATACATATATCCAATATTTGTAATTTACCCTCATTTCAACAACTTTATTATTAGAATATATACATTACAATATATAAATATTTAACATATATTTTATTATTAATAAAATATATTATTACCCGAAAACATTTATTATAAGCCTGCAGGTAACTGCGATGGTTGCTCTGGCTGAGCTTTTTGCACCTTTGATTTTTCCGCTTTGTGAGCCGAGCCGGCATGGGGCGGGTTTTTGGGTGTCTGCACGTACTCACAAAACTAAAAAAGAAAAAAACGAAGAAGAAATAAAAATAAAAAACGAGGCTTAGACTTAGAAATACACACACACACACACCGGCAGACAGCCGTGCAAATACAGGTACGAGTACAACAAGAAGCAACTTGACTTGGCGCGTTGTTTATTTTTACCTTTATCATTTTTTTTTTCGTCTATATATATTTTTTGTTGTTTTGGTTTTAAGCTTTTTTGTGTGATTTTGTTGTTGTTGTTGTTAACTATTTACCGCCGCCGAGCATGTTTTTGTTGCTGCCATTACCGTAGTGTTTCTCGGTGTTTTCTTTATTTTTTTTCCTCTCTTCTTGGGAACATTGTCTGATGGAGTTGTAGCCGCTTTACATCATACTTCTGGTTGGACAACAAACATTTCCCACTCTCTTTCTCAACCTTTTATTTCTTTCTTATGTAACTCCCGACGAGGCAGTTGTTGCTGTTCATTGGCAGCAATTATGCAATGATCAGGTAGCACTTCCAGAATATTTACCTCGGCACCACCCAGTTTTAGTTTTTTTTGTTTTGTGCCTCAAGGTGATCCGAAATCCGAAATTAAATTTGACTTTGGGGAGCATTACAAGAGCGATTCGGTGTTCCTTTTGTTGATACGAAATACCAATCGAAATCTGAGTGAGGCGATAGCAATTTGGATAATTGAATGCGGGCTCTTCCATTATCTTGTTGTGTGTTTGATTTGGCTTTTGCCTAATTGTGCCATGCGACCGTTAATTTGTCTAATCGCAAATTTCCTGACCAGAGAGAGAGAGCTTCCTGTGCTGGAAGCTGCCTGTGGCATTCGCAGATTGGCAACAGAATTGGTAACAGGTAGCCGGCGACGATTAAGATACTTTGTAGTTGCTCTGGTTAGAATTTGTGAATGAAATGGATACTGGAATTGGTTTTTTAGGAGGGGAATTCAACAAAAATAAACAAAAATAGAAAGTTTAAATATTAGTCAATATATCGATACATCGTTGACATCGATTTAAAGTCGATAAAATTATATATTTAGTTAAATACATTATTAAATCGATTAACTATTAAATTAAGTAATATAAATATATAATTAAATTGATATAGTAATGTTTAATTAATTAATTTTAAGCTATTGTTCCTTATGGAGTGTTAAAAGATAAATGAGATAAGTTTATCGATACACAAATTTAATGTAAATCGAAACTAAAACTGATCGATAATAAATTATAAAGGAATTGCTCTCATTTAAAATATTTAAAGATGAAATTTATAATAAATCAAACCAATATATTGCTATGAATATTTTTTAATTATTATTAATTAATTTATTGATACCAAAAACAAATAAATCGATAAATAAGCAAATAAATCGTTAAATAAACAAAAAAATCGATAAATAAATTGAACAGATTTTTCTAAATATAAAAAAACACTTCCTGAAATGTAAATATTTGCACAATGTCTTAAATAAATCAAAAATAAATTTTCTATCTATACAAAAACATTTCTGAAGTGTTTTTATTTGCAAAACAACTCCAAACCTGTGCTCTGCTGTGTTAAAAATGTTTGTAGTGTATGAATTACACAGAAAAGCATTCCTGGAATGCAACTAATATTTGTTCGACTCAGAAAAGAATCAAAAGGCGAAAGAGCTAACCGAGTCACACACAGATTCATCTCCAAAGAGCCGAGTTTAACTAAGCCCTTGCCTCTTGCCTCGCCGCCAGCATCCAGTATTATGACACACCCTAACACCTTGAGTCAACATCGATGTCATGCGACATTTAATAGGGCTAATACGCCATAATCATGCTGTTGTAATAAGAGAGACGTCAACACGCCGCACCGCAGGGAACTTGATTGATAAAAACCCGAACTCGGGCCAGAGAAATGGGCAGGAATGGTGGAAGCTTGAGGGATGGAATGGGAATAGGTTAACCGATATATATATATATAGTATAAGTTGGCATGACATACCGAGAAGAGTCAACTGCAGTTTAGCATATCAATGCCCGGCTATCGATGATAAATGCGTTCGTGTTCGTCTTTAGCATTGCATTGAAAGCACAGAGGAGAGCCGATACCCGAGACCCCTTTTTCGACTAAGCTCACGCAATACAAACAAACAAACGAATCGAATCGAAACCCAATGAATGTTAATGCTAATTTACTGGACAAGCTCCACTCACTCGCCGGCGAGTGAGTGAGTTTATATTTATTTTTTTGTGGGCCAAAAGAAAGGTTTCGGTTCGTCTATGAATGGACTTGGCCTGGCCAAAAGGAATAAATAGAAATGTCCAGAAAACGCCCCAACCTATCTCTTTTTTTTTGTGGGAGGTTCGGTCATCAAATGTGGATTTCTTTGATTCTTGTTTTGTAAGGCGTTGTCACAGCTCAGGGCTTTCTGTGAGGTTTCGGTGAGGGTTTTGGCTATGGAAAAATAGTAAAAATCAAGTAATATATAGCTAAAATATTTGTAAAAAATTAAAAAGAATGTAAGGTAAAGAGAGTAAACTAAAAAAAAAGATGGTAACTAAAACTAGGAAAAAGTAAAAAGCTATTAACAAACACTATAACCTCCAAACACTACATGAAAAAAAATTATTATACTGCTAATGCTTATAATACTAAATATAATATTATATATAAATAAATATAAATATTATAAATATATAATAAATATATTGTAAATTTATAATAAATATATAATATATATAAAATACATACAGGGCCTTTTTAAAATAAAAAATACAACAAATTAATCTTAATACTTAATACCAAACATTTTGTTTTAATATTTTCTACCAGAAAATACTCGAATATCCCAACTTCTGAGACTTTGTTTCTTATATAAACCCCTAAACTTAGGTTTTCCTTTCAAATCTTTCCTTAATCCCAACCTAAAACTCCCTAGAATTCCTACAAAAAACCAAGTAGGGTGCCCGGAAAGTACCGTTTGCCTTCATCGAAGCAGAAGCCGTCATCGTTGATACATAAACTACCAAATATCACATCTAAAATGTATAAATGCACTCCCAAAACAAATACCGCCTTGATGATGATAAAGGCAATGTCTGATGATGATGTCGCTGGGAATGTGGAGGAGAGGAGCTGCTGCCCCATAAATTTATGCTAAAATTTAAATTTCCTTTCAAGTAGTTGACCGCGCGCAGAGCAGAGATAGATATAGAACGAATGGTGTCGCGGTGACAAAATGCCACATAAATATTACACGAAGGCCCGCTCTGATAAGCGAATGTCACTCTTATTAAAAAACAACCAAAGAAAATAAAGGAAAATGCTTGACAAAGCGAGCCGATGGCCGAAAATGGAAATGAGTACGAACAAAGCGCACTAAAAGTGTATCGGGGAATGAAAAGAAAGAAAGAACTTCCGAAAATGCGGCAGGGTCATAAAATTGGGAAGTCGGTGGGAAGGGATTTGTTGTGGAAGTTCTTTCAGTATTTCACCTGCTTTGAGTTCTTTTTACCATCAGAGGAAATCCAATTCTTAAAAAGCTGATTTTTTACACAGATTATAGAAGCTGGTAAGAGGTTCTAAAGTGTGAGAGCAACCTAAAATATTTTTGGATATATTTTGTCAATGAAAATAACTCATAAAATGATAAAGTTAAATATAAAATATTAAATATTCATTATACCATATTTATATTGAAACATTTCCCTGTAAAATACATTATAATTACTTTTTGGAATTACATGTAATAAACGAGGAAATTACATGAGAACATTGTAGAAACCCCCAAAAGATTTGAGATCCAACGACAATGTAATCCCAGCCTTATCCAATTCCACAACAAACCGTTGACTCCAAAAAGGCGATCATTCCACTCCGTTTGTCAGTCTTCTGTTTTCAGTCCCTGGTGTTCCGCAGAACGGTCAGCTAATCGGATTTCCCAATGTAATTTCTGCTTTTGCGATTGTTGTTCTCTTGGTTTTGTTCGCTTTGCCGGGCTTCCTCTTCGGTTAAGCTTACACTTTGTCGCTATTTTGTAGTTCTTAACGCCTTGGGGGCAACAGTAGCGCAAATAGCAACAATAATAATAGCATTAACATCGGCATTAGCATTGGGCCCGCGCTTGTCATGGCGCAGAGAATCGCAGACGGGCGATAGTACACAGGAAAAAATATATAAGAATATTATAGGAGCCATTTATAACCATTTAAAATAATTAATTTATTGTTTTGAAATTTTTGCATAAGGAATTTTATTAATATAATAAGTTTTTTTTTGTATAAAAAGAGGTTATTTTAAGATAATTTTTTTATTCAATTTTTTATATTAGAAATGTTTTGTTTTAAAAGTCTTAACAGGACTCGAGAGCCACCTAAAGTATTTTTGAATATATTTTATTAAGAAAAAATCTCATTAATTGATTATTTTAAATATAATATATTTAATATTTATTATATGATAGTTATATGTAATAAATAACAAAATATTTCCCTGTCTAAAATGACAGCTAATTTTCGGCATTTTTCATATTTTTTACGGCTAGAACTAATGTTTAAATAATTGTATTTCAATTATAAAAATAATTATAAATGTGTTCTGTCCTTAAAATCATTTTTTGTTATAAGATAATGTTCATAACTTGATATATTTTAAACAGCAATATAAAAACGCCCATCTTTTTAATTATTAAATAAAAATATCTAAACTATCGCTCATATCTCGAAATTATTTACTCTATTACCTCTATTATTTTTTTTAGTGTATAAGCTTGGGCAGAGAGGCAAGTGTAATGGACACGGTCGGTTCCCATCCACATCTACGATGAACTTGAAGTTTCGCACTCGCTTGATTGAGCTGTTCTTCTTCGCCTTGCACTCTGTGCTGGTCAGCTGGCATGGCTCAGCAGATCGCAGATCGGCCTAGCTGTACTTTATATATAACAACGATTCGACCATGGGAACTGGCCGATCTTCATCATCTTGCCCATCATCAGCATGAACATCATCTCATCATCATCATCTGTGGCAGCATTTGCCGGCAATGTGACAGACACAGCATCCATTACCCTAACGATAATTGGCCAGTCGACGATTCCCAGAGATGCGCCCAGCGGAGAGTCAATTTCAGGGATAATATTTTATTAAATAGAAAAAGTTGCAAAGTTACTATAATTTCAATTAAGTTCAATGTTTATCTTATTCTCAAACCCTAAAAAATCTTTTAGTATGCCAAACAAATTTTTCCTTAGTTATTTTAATTCTTACAATTAATTAGCGCTACATTATCAGCTAGCAGTTATTTTCTTGGAATTTCTAAATTAATTTCTCGCACATTTCTCGGCCCAAAAGAATACTCAATTAACCAAAGGGTATTACTTAAGTTACTAATTTTTCTCTCTCTGCTCATGGCTCTGTGTGTTGCAGTGTGACAGTGACGTAATCCCAGAGGCAACCACAACACACAGAAAAAGAGAGCAAGTACAGTACTGAGCATTGTCGAGGTTTTTTTTGTGTGTTAAGTTTCTTATTCTTTAGCTGGAGTTTTTTCTGCTTCTCTTTTTTTTAATTTCGGTTTGTGTTTTGTTGACTCGGGCGACTCGGACAAATGACTTCCGTTGTGGCTGGCTACGCTCTCATAATAAACCAGAGATAGAATAGAGTCTGAGGCGACACACACTGCGTATGCGCAATAAAAATAAATATATAAATTGATATCTGCTGTGGGTTTACCAAAGTAAAGCTTTCCCATCATCTGGCTGCACCTGTTCTAACACCTTTCTTGTCTTGCCGTAAAGATAAATCCCCGAATGATTTCCCAAGGATCGAAGATTTTCATTCTCTCTTCTGTTTTTATGACGGGACATCACATTCTAGCGGTTCCCTAATTTCACTTTGATGAGTTCTTCATATTATTTTCTTTTATTGATTTATGTAGATTTTGGTTTTTTTCGGTTTTTTTGGGAGCCGTGTGTGATAGTTTTGATTTCTTTTGACTTTTGGGATAGCAGCTTCCCAAGCTGTCGTCGCGTCTCATTAGACTGTGATTTAAGCCCTATTTAAGCCACTTTAAGTCCACTCAGCACTTGGAGCCATAAAACCAAATAATAATAATGGCTCGTTCGTTTGTTGATGGTTTTCATTCAAAAGTTTTCACTTCCTCGAGGTGAAAACGCCATGAATGGCGGTTTAAAGGCTTATTTGATTGATTTCCGTCCAATTGATGAGAAAACAAGGGGGAAAACATGCTTGTGAGAAAATCAGACAATATTTTTGAAGATTTTAGTAAGTATAGACTTAAAGTTATTTTATTGCTTCTTATACTTAAGGTAGATATTTAAATATTTGTTATTTATTATATATTATAAATATATAATATAGCATAGCCTCTGTAAGTTCTTATAAAAAGAAAACAATATTTATAAATTTTTCCTCTTAGAAATTCCATTTTAAGTACCCTTGATTCATCAGCAGGTCACTGCTTATATTAATATATTAACTATTAAATGTTATCTGTCATTGACGAAGCTGACGAAGTAGGGGCGTGATGAGAAAAAAACAGGCAAGACTTCACGGTTCTCTGTTTGATATACAAACCGAGATTAGTTGTGGTTGGTCATTAAAAACAAAGAGAGAAGCTGATGTACGGCAATAAATGTCCCGAAGAAATGAAGCATGTTTAATGAATGAGCTGCAGGTTTCGAGGAAGCAGCGGCTGAAGGGTGCACTGTAAGATAAATGGGATAAAAATAAAATTAATAAAATGTAAACAAAAATAATATAAGGTAAGCATTTTTAAAATGAACAAAAAGGTGTTCAGCTCTACTTGGAGGCTCTAGCAAGGGCCTTGCCACTTTATCTACCATTTTTAAAATAAATTTTTCTAATGGTTCTAATAATAAATTAACTTAAATGTAGACAAAAAAAAATAGGTTAACCTTTTTACGCAAAATGTTTCTAGAAATTCTTATCATTTTTTATGCATTTAAGTTTGTGTTAAATGTTGTAAATATTTTTAAATAATTTAAACACATCAGGGACTTTATTTTCACATGGAATATACAAGAAATATTTTTGTAATACTTTTACAAATTCAAATCTGTTACAAAAGTTGCTTATTCTTTTTTAATGTATAAATATTATTATTACCGTTGAAGGTGAAGCTATAAAAAATATTTGAATAACAAATATAGGTCGCCAAATGTAAAAACATTATAATTATTTCACAAAGACCACTAGAGTTTTAGTATATATTTCCCCAAGTGTAGAATAACTATTTGTGGGTGGGGTGTGGTGGTGGGCTGTGTGAGTTTGTTTTTCCAATGTGTGCTTTCCACCGCAGATCCCTAGGGCTTCCCCGAGAGTAGTGCAGGTGCACTCTTGTGATAAGACTGTGGTTCCAGGCCAGATCGTACGGTTGGCTTATTGCTGTTCGTTCTGATTGTTGTATAATTCTCTTTATACAGTCCAGCGGCCTGTCCATCAAACGGCACCGTCACCGGCAATTAGATGAATTGCTACCATTGCGGAAAGTGGTCAAACTTCGACTCGGACTTCGACTTGGAGTCCGAACTCCAGTCGAAACTTGGCGCGAGTGTGGAATCAGTATTATTGCTTTGGCTTACATAAAAGGCCATAAATTAGTCACTTAACCGCTTCAAGAGAGCTGCTCCTGTTTGATATAAGTATGGCCAGAAATGGCATTTGGCCGAATGCCAATACAGTTCTGGCCAGCCAGCCAAGCAGCCAGCCAAGCAGCCAGCCAACTATTCTGGCCAATCTAGCAATTCTTTAACAACAATTCAACAATCTATCACTGCCACTCAAAATGCTTTCTATCGTCAAGTCTCTAATGATCTCTCTAGCGCGTTTGCTCTAATTGACTGACAGCCGCCGCCGCCGCAGTCCGAGACTGGGAGTCGGAGAGAGAGGTCTATATACGCACCGATAGAGAGAGAGGGAGCGATCGGGAGCGATCAGACACATTTCCACGGGATCGCTGGCAATTTCTGCAACAATTAGTCCAAAGATCGTTTTTGGCTCTGCCAGCAATTAGTTTGTTATGCTCGAAACGAAACCAATCGAAACGAGAAAAATCGATACGCCCCCACCCACTAACTCTGAAAAGGAAGTTAGCGATGAGTGTGTGATTGATCGATTAATCGATCACAGCCAGGAGGGCTAAAATTGAATTAATAAATTATTAACATGATAACAAATAAAAATAAGAAGTTATCAACATTAAAATTATTAATAGAAATTAATCGATTAACCGAATTTCTCCAAAGGAAGTTAGCGATAAGTGCGTGATTGATCGATTAATTGATCACAACCAGATCGGTTAAAATTGAATTAAAAAATTATTAACATGATAACAAATAAAAATAGGAAGTTATCAACATTAAAATTATATCGATTAGCCTAATTTTTAAAGAAAAATCCCTAAAATAATAGATTACAGAATAATAAATGCATTAACAAATTTAAATAGCGGACTTAAAATCTACTTAAAGAACAAGTTTGTATTTATAAACTATATTTGCCATCAAAATAAGAGATGAGTGTGCCTGATAAATCGATTAATTGGAAAGTCTCATCGATTAAACCGATTGTTGCTTTCTCATTAAAATTGTGAATTCTTCTAAATTGAAATTGAAACTAAAATCAGAGATTACAGTAAAATACATGCTATTAAATATTTAAAATAGAAGAAGTAGAAACTATTTGGAATTGGCTTCTCATTAAAAATGATTAAAAATTATGAATTCTTTTAAATGTAAATTGAAACTAGAACTACAAAATATTCCCACCTAAAATCATTTTAATAATAACAAATCACTCAATTATTATTTTATTTTATATTTACAGGAGTTAATTTAATTTTAGTGAAACTATTCATCTATTATTTATGCCCACATAATTATACATTTTTGATAAAGCTGGGAGAGAGTGCGTTATTTTTGGCACCATTCCCCCCTCTTCTGTGCCCCTTTCTCTTCCGTCTTAGACAATCCCAACTGAAGAATACAATTCGGCCGAGTGCTTGATGATTTAGTTTCTTGGCTTATTTATAGACGATCGCTTCAACGCTTTAGAGACTGCTCTATTTATAGCGCCACCTCTTTGGTCATTAGTGGGCCCAAAAAAGAGAGAGAAGAGCGAAGATTTTCATACATTCCTATGCGTATTTATAAATATATGTATATGCCCATATATAATTTGAAACATTTTAATTTTTTTTTCTTGCACAAATTATTGTTATTTTTGATGTCTGCATTCATTCACAAAAAATCGCTTAGGAGCCGCAGCGGCAAATGATTAAGTCGAACGATGTTCCTGCGGATTCTTGCTTCGATTTTAAGCAGCTTAAATGACTGAAAGAAAAAGAACTGGCACTTAAAAATATATTAATGAGCTACAAGATCTTTAAAAATTAAATATTTGTTTAATATTATTTTTTTATATGTCAAGAATCGTTCAACTTGGATTTTATGACAGCAATACACGTTTTAGAAAAATGCTTATCAAACATTTAGCATTTTAGGAATATTTTAAGCATCGCCTGAATCGAGTTCATTATGTTTATGATGGCAGTTAATGCTTGGCATTCGGAGAATTTATTCTTTTTCATTTATTCAATCAAGATGATGGTTTGATTGATTTGTGACTAACCAAAATTTCTTATAAAAATGTGCATAACTTATAGGAAAGACGAAGAATATAACAAGAAATTCCAAAGAAATGGTTTAGAAATTCGAAGCTATTTTATATTTTTTTTGTAGCATTTTGTTGATTGTTTTTTCCCCCGTTTCAGTTAAAAATTGTAGGTAATTTTCTCGAGTCCATCTAACCGAAACTTTTTCAACAGATTATATTTTATTCATTGTCTTTTATTTTTGCTGGCTGGCCTGCAGATTTTTGCAGTTCATTGGACTGAGTCAAAATCCAAGCTGCCTGTGTCTGTGTCTGCTGACTAAGTGAATGAGTCGTGGTTGCTGTTATTATTATGATTTTTTTTTTTTGCTTCTTCGACCTCAGCGGCGCATCAGCAGCGAGAAGAAAGAAATGTGGCCCGAACGGAGCGTAAAAAAGGCAAATAAAAAAAGGAAAAAACAAGGAAAAAAAGACAAGACGAAAAACTTAACTTATAAGAGATAAATTAGCGCGATTTCCGAGATGCTTGACTTGGCTCGCACGCAACAACAGCCAAAGCCAAGTTGAAAGTCATAATGACTAATGATTTAAATGTGGCCAGAAATTGTTTAACTCTCTGATTAAAAAAATATATATCTCTCGCTCGCGAATACATCAATTTGAGACTGGCATTTATTTTAATTCGATTTTGATTGCGAAATTCCGCCTCAATTACGGCGCTAATCAAAATGTGAAGCATATTTTATGGCAAGCGTTAAACAGTTAACTAGCCAAAGTATGCAAATCATTTGATTGCAACTTAAATCATTCGCTAATTAAATACGGAGCTATATAATAGGTTTTTGCTTGCGATTTCCTAGGCCCCGACTTTACTTGTTCTCGCCGATTTGATCGATGTTAATTATTTGCAAACACTAATTGGGTAACATAACTGTGATTATAGGAACAGAAACTTATTTAATATGTTGGGAAATATTTATAAATGTAATGAAAAATAAAGATCTAATCAAAATAGATTTTTGTAAAAAAGGTTGATGGGTTTTACGATTATTAGAAAATATATACTATCCCTGTTGGAATAAAATAAATTTTAAAAATCGTTTAATATGTTTTAAAATATTTATAAATGCAAAATTCCACGTTTTACGATTCTTAAAATATATACACTTACTTTGTAGCAATAAAATCCAATAGAAAAACATTTAAACCTATATCAAAAGTAGGTATTTTTTGAAGTTTCTTACAAACCCAATCAGCTTGCCAATCCGGAGCTTTTTAATCTTTAATCGACTTTGATTTTCGTTAGCCCTAATTGAAAACAACAAAACAAACAGAAAGAAAACCTTCCTGTGGCCATTTCCGATACCAATTTAAATAGCTCGCCGAACTCTTTAGTATCTCTCTTTGGCGGCAATTAGAATCCAAAAGATTTGACTTTGGCCTGATCTCGTTAGATGATATTCAATTTTAATTTCAGTTTCGGTTCAGATTCGGTTTCGTGCGGGACGTGAGGAAACTGAAACCGTAACGAGGCACGCACAAAAACGGCAACTCCAAGACAAATTGTAGGCTCAACTACATTTATTTTCGGCCGGCCGTTGGTAGTTGGAGCAGCTTAGAAAATAATGAAGCAAACGATTGTCTGTCGGTGTCGGTCGGCCTTTTTGGCCTTGGCCTTGACGTCGGTTATTGGCAGCCATAAACTAAAATTAAGCGAAACGTTTTTTCGTCAAACAAGCAAGCACACGGGGAACAAAAAGCCACACATCTCTGCAAATTGCGTAAAGAGTTTTTTAATTGCCACCCCGCACAGCGCCGACAGAGATCTGAAAATGAGTTAAATAAAAACCCAAAAGATCAGAGTGTGAGACACTCATATGCATATATGAATATAGATTTAGAGGCAGCCAAAAATGTATTCGTTCGCTCGGCGGATGTACCTGTGTCGCTGCAGGAAATTCACACGTGAAATGTTTAATTAATGAAATGAACAAAAATCAATATCGTTACCGAAATTCAACAAAGAAAATATAAAAAAATCAATAATAGTCTGGGGTTAAGATACTTATCTAACGGTAACTGGCTGGTTCTTCTGTATTTTTTTCAATTGATTTTCAAACTGTTATTGGCCAAGATACTTTACTTTAAGCTGATTTTATTGATTCATCATTGTTTGTAACCAAAATAAAGGAATAAAAATATATATATAAATGCGCAAATAAGCAGTAAACTTACTTACTTAACGGTGCTCGATTTATGGCAATGTCAAGGCAATAAAAACAATTCGATTGGCAACATTCCACACATTGTGAGAGGGCAATGAACAAAGATGTAAGCCAATTGATGATTTGTCATCGGGAAGGCACTTTATTTTACTTTGTGAAATTCATAATTTCTCATAAATGTGAAATGGGTTTTGTTAGGGAAAAGTTAAGGGAAATTGGCTAAAATTCATAGAGTGAGATTTGAGGGACTAAAGTTTAAGTAATAAGTTATAAGTTGACTTTAGCAATGGTTTAATAAATGCAGATTCTATTTATTATATTAAAAAAATAATATTAAAAATATATTAAATAAATAATCATTTTCAAAAATTGTCTAATCATAGAAATTGAAATTTATAAATAGAATTAATTATTACAAACTTGATTTCGAAAATATTTGTAAGGTATGAAACTTGTATTCTTAAAATAAAATTGTTATATATCTTATATTAATATATTATATTTAAATCTATAATTATAAATACAATTCCTAGTATATTTGAATTTCCTTAGACTTATATCAGTTATTATCCCTTTATCCCTCTTCAAGTTCGTGGCCAAAGTCTTTTGTTTTTTTCCCAAAACTAAAATTGATCGGAAACACACCGCCCCAATCGAATATAAATATTAATTAACATAATCAAAAGACCCCCCCTTTTTCATATTTTCCTCTCCGTCTTTTCCTGTGATTTGCACGATAAAGTAACCGCAGAAAAGAAGCAAATAAATATATATATGAGAGAGGAAAAGATGATGATTTGTGCGAGTTGAAACAGAAAACTTTGCCAGATGGTCGGGACTTTAATTAGATAGCGTAAGAATGAGCCGTGCTTGGTGTGCGTTGTGTGTGTGTGTGTGTGTGGTGTGTGTTATATAAACTACCGCACAACATGCGAAATTCTCACGCAACAGAGCAAGACGCAACCGAAGCAGGGAAGTGGCAAGTCGGAGCGGGGCAAATAGACAAATGATAAACGAGTGGAAGAGAAGGTGATGCAGATGGAGTCGGAGATGGAGATGGAGCTGGAGTCGGAGAGAGGTGGCAGCAATTCTGGCCAATAAATTTCAATGTCACTTACACTTGATTTATAAACAAACTGCAAATTGGCTAAAGATGGGGAAACTGTAAACTAAATGGGAGCCAGAAAGGGAGAAAATAAGAAGAAGGAGAAAAGAAGAGTTAATCTAATTACTTCCTCATTGATTTCAAGTGCATTTGAGCGTGCCGGAAATTAATCTGGCCTCACGTCTCACGTCTCTGTTCTCTGGAAAGAAAAAGTGTTAGAAAATAATTGGGGAAAAAAGCGGGCAACGGTTTGCAGGGCAAGGCAAGCATGAAATCGAAAATGGTTTGTTATTAGAAAAAATAAATATAAAAAATATAAGAATAATTAATAAATGGTTATTTAAATAGAGCTTGTTAAGAAGATTTGCTCATAATATCTTGCTTGCAGCTTAAATAATATTTCAATTGAATATAAAACAATTTGAACTTCCTAAAAACTGATGATAAATAATCGAAATCCTTTAGATATATCCTAAAATTTGTCTCCTAAATATATGTAAATGCATTTTCTATTCCTATTATTTTCTACATTTTATCTTAATTATTCTTACCATTTATTCAAACGAAATACTAGAAATTCCCCTCACAAATATTTATTAAATAGGCAAGCATCGCATTATGATCCTTAATGGGCTAAATTAAATGACTTTTCTCTCCGTTCTTAAGCAATGCTAGTTTTTCCTCTGTTAACGATGCAAAGTGCTGTTAAAACAAAAAGAAAAGAAAAATCGTTAAGCCTTGTAGCATTTTAATGGAGCAGCATTTTGTGGCCAAAAATGGACATGTAGTTGTTGCTCCTCCTTGGGCCAGAGAGGCCTCAAACAAAAAGCACTTGTTGCCAGCAACTCGTGTTCCTTTTCGGTTGATTTGGATTCCGATTCCTATTCCTATTCCGATTTTGATTCCGATTCCAAATCCTCGGAGCCACAATGAGCTTTCATTGTAATAACAAAAAAAAGCGAGACAATGGCAGGTTTTTTTCCTGTATTTGTGTTGTATATGTATTTTTGTTCTTGCCCCTGACTCTGTGGCATGATAATGATGTTTCACCTAATGTTGCAAGTGGATAAAAAAATGGCACAGGTGCGGTCAAAATCAAAGCAACAATAAAAGGGAAAATATGTCGCTCTTCTTAGGTTTTTTAAAGGTTATTTTATTTTATATAATAGCACATATTTTACTTTAAAATTGATGTTTGGTTTAATAGAGTCTTGAAGTACTTTTTCATTGGAATGTTATTTTGTTTATTGGAATAAAAAGAAATTTATTTCCTATTTTCTAAACGCTTTGCTCTTGATTTATAAGATTTGTATTAACATATATATCGATTTATTTATTATTATTATTTATTATTATTATTTATTATTAAATATTAGCACCTAAAACCAATTTAATAATTTGTTTCCTATGCTATTATTTTGCCTACAACTGTGCAAGCCAACAGCAATAGCAACAACAATGAGATTCACACGAACTTCAACACTTGAAGCTGCAAGAACAACAATCATGGCAACCAAAGTGCTTGCCTTTGTTGCTTCTGTTTTTCTCTGTTTTTGTTGCAAATCACACACAATACAAGCAGCTTAAAAAAATCTATTTCCATTTCAATACAAAACGAAAAATTTGTATTTTGTTTTTATGTTTTTTTTTGCTGTATTTATTTATGTTTTTTTTTCTTGTTGCTTTTGGTTTGCTGTTGTTCATTGTTTGTTCTTGTCACGCTGCTCTGCACAGGGAGGCGGGGGTTCTTTTTTTTGGGTGGAAGCTTCGGGTGTTTGTTAGAATTCGCAATCATAGAATCATAGAAGTGTACTAAGTACACATACACAATGAATTTGCGTTTGGCTCTGTGCTCGGTGTTCTGGTCAGTTGATGTATAATTTGGTATTTAAATTCTTGTGTGCCTTTCCCAAAAACCACCGCCCACCAGGCTCTACTAAAAAGAGAATGAGAAACTTTTTCCTTGAACACAACTTGCCAGTTTTGAACTTGCATAAATTACTAATAATTTTCACGGTTTGTTGGGTGAAATAACTCTTTTTTTTAGGATTTATATTTAAGTTTATTAGCCTTTTAATTAAATTTCTCAAAGAAAGTAACGTTATTTTTATTCTTAAAAATATTTAAGAAAAATGTTGATATTTTTAATATTTATTTAAGTTATCTAAAGGGTTTTAGTATTAATAATATTCTACCCTTTGTACTTTTACACCTAAAACAAAGATCGTAAGTATTACTACATCAAGTTTTCAAGTTCGTTGCCTAAGTCTTTCATTTTCCTGCCGGACTAAAAAAAAAAAGAACAACACAAACAATTCGGTTCACTTCAGTTCATTTCATTTCATTTCGTTCGACTACAGTTAGCCAAGTTAACTCTGCCCCTCCGTCCGGTTGCCGGCCAACAAGTACAAGTTCTAATGAAATTTGTCAATAAAAATTCGCAGAATTCCAGAAGAGCGAAGCGAGCGAAAAAAAATACAAACAAAAACGAAGGCTCTGGGTACCATAAAAATAAAACGAGTCAACAAGCAAAGCTTTGGCTGTTGTTACGGGCGCGAGTATGAATCAAATTTACTTTTTTACCGTTTCAAGCGAAAGGAGAAGATGGCAAATACGAGTATATACGCGTACAGATAAGTAAATTAAGTGTATATGCATATAAACATTCAAATTTGTTAAGTCAACACAAGAAAACAACAAAATATAAAGACCAAAATTGATTTTAAGGCAAGGCACAAAACAAAAAAGGCACTCAACGAATTTTTTTGAAATATATTTACCAAACATATTCGTTTTATATTTTTAAATCAATGTAAATGTTGTAATTAAGCTATTTAATATTTTCTTGAATTTAGAGTTTAAAGGACATTAAACTAATTAAGTTGGTTTCTTTCGAATCTAATTTCTAGCCGTATATTTTATTTTCTTGAAATAAATAAAGCTTAAGTTAAGTGATTTTATTTCAGTGCAGAGTGAGAGCATATGTATATTGTGATGTATTATATACGAGAACATATGTACATAAGTGGAACAGTCGAGAGTTCGCCTCAGTTCAGTTCTCAGCTTATTGTCATTGCCAAAGAATTTATTCGTCGATTTTGGTCGCAATCCGGGATACTATATATACGAAAAACACTCAGAATCTTGTTGCATATATACTCGTATATTTGGCATATATGATGGTGAAACTGGTTAGACATGCCCAGCTGCTAACTGTAGGCGTGCTATATATTTCTGGAGCTGATTTTTGGTCTCTCTCCCAGGACAAGGTCGTCGAAATGAAATTGGGTTAAAAGCCGACTTATCGAGACAGTTATTTGGATTCATTGAGGAGGGTATTTATGTCTATCTTAGTAGTTAAGCTCTTGAACTGCCTGAGGAAATTACAGAATAATTTATACTAATTTATAGACTTACTAACTCAACCTTTTTTATAAACTCTGTTTTTCTGTGTCATCTTGCGAGATTTATCAATCAAATTCCTGGGCGATTACGATGCCTGGTAATTGAGCTTATAGACGTAATAACGATGTGTAACACGGGCCCAGCCTATAAAGCGAAAAGCCTTAAATTAGATATGCACTTAGTGCGATGAAAACATTAAAAATGCATCACAGTCAGCTCCCACGACATTGGCTATGACTATGGCTGTATATATGGGCTATATAGAGTGTGGAGTGTGTGTGGAGTGTTGGGAGAACACCCCACTTGGCACACCACCACCAACTATAAAAATAACAACAAAAAAGAGGAGAGAGGGAGAGAAAAACAATTGCTCACCCACCGACGCCACCGCAATGAACTCATGGAATAATTATCCTATGAATGAGCAGTTTGCATGATCATTGCCAAAGCTTCCGCTTTTGTTTTTGTTTTTGTTTTAGGTTTTTGTTCTGTGGCCAAGTTAATTTTTTTTTCTCTCTGTTCCTCTTTGCAATTACCGCATGAAAATGTTGCATTTAAGAGGCATTTTCGAGGCATTTTCCTCATGTCATAGACACGATCCCCGCGATCCCAGCCAGCCGGGGAGTTACTCACAGAATATTCCAACTAATTCAGCAAGTTTTCCCATCATTCGATAGTATAGCCCGGCAGCCAAAGGTATATATACATTATACAGGTGAGGTTGAGTTAAGAGATCTTTTGAGGATTTTTTTGAATTTTTGCTAAAACTTATTTGCCAATTATTTAGCATTAAATTATTTATTACCAGGTTTTCAGAGTCCAACAAAGTTTATTAAAATAATATTTCGTTTTATTAGTTAATCATAGTCATGGAGAAATAAGATACAAATTTATTTTATTATAAACAAAAAGTAATCAAAGTATTGGAAACATTCAAAATATTTTCTTATAAAGGTTATAGGAATTACTAATATTTTCCCAGCTAAACTTTTGCATTATCATTATTATTTTGACCGCAACTGTATTATTTATAGAGAGAGGGAGAAGAGAATTTGCCTTTTATGAATTCCGCTCAGAAGAAGTACGACTAAGTGATGCGCATATAAATGTCGAGCACTCCACTCTCAAGTCCCCTTTTAAGTTTTTAAAGTCTGGATTGTCTGGTGTTCGGGTAACGAGTGGTACATTCCTCTTTTCTGCAATAAAACTATGCAAAATTATGTGTAGCATTCGCTCCTAGAACTCTCCCATCATCTCATCTTTGGGCCCCCGAAAACTTGCACAAATTTCAAACTCAAACTGAAACCAACCCAAGAAGCGATACGAATAAAAGACCAAAGACCTGATGAAATAACCAGAGGCATTCCTTGTTGGACATCTAAATATATTTATACCGTGGTACATACTATATATAGCCAATTATTATGCCCACAACATGCCACATGGTTCAATATGTTGCATAGAAAGCAGCTGAGCAGAGCAGAGCCAAGGAAACTGAAACCTGGCTAATCATAAATGCCAAGCCAAGCTGGATTTAAGCATATTTTATGTATTTATTTTGGGATCCTATAAGGGGTTTTTAGATTTCATTTTAAATATGTTTTTATAGCTACGATGAAGGCTTTAAGTCAGGGGTCAGGGGTATGCGAAGCAATGGAAATGATAAATACTTCCGTTAAATATATTAATTCTACTTAGAATTCCTTGGAGCTGAAAAAATTAAAAAAATGTGACCATAGGAGCTACGTAACATTTTTCTTCCTTCCATTTAAAATATGTATTCTACATAGAACTCTGTAGAGTAGAAAAAATTTAAACAGAGTGACCTTAGGAGCTTCTTAAAACAAAAATTAGGCTTTTCCTTGTAGTACCTTAAGGTCATACTTCTGTCAAGCAATTGCCTTTGTCATTCAGTGAAAATTTTCACAAAAGCTCAACTCATTTTCCGATTCGGTGCAAAAAAAAACGTTCAAGAAAATTTCCAAAGGTTAGTACCAAAGGCACTGTTTTAAGGTTTCCTCCTCCAGTGAAAGCATTTTCCCAGGCACAATGGAAAACCAGGATATCTTTGATAACAAAAAGGTGAATGAGCCAAAAGACACTGGCCGAATCTTCACCATGGCGAGGAAGCGTTCCTTCTTGATTTCCTCGACCCCGATTCTACACCGCGATTGTCCGCCGGAAATTCAACAACTTGGCCTGGACTCGGAGGAGCCGCCGGTCAAAAGCTTGAAGCGTGAGCCGCTCCCGATCCCGGTAGAGGATATAAAGGTGGAGCCGGTTCCGGTGGAGGAGATAAAGGAGGTGCTGATCCCGGTGGAGGATATTAAGGTGGAGCTGATCCCAGTGGATAAGATAAAGGTTGAGCCGCCGGAAATCAAGCAGGAGATGGTGCAAGCGAAGCAGGAGATGGTGGAGGTACGCCAGGTTAAAACCGAAAATCGTCAGCAGCCTCTTATCAAAATGGGGAAGCTTGAGCTGCGCTCGATCAAGATTGTGTGGAAAGTGAAAAATCAGGAGTCGGACGAGTCCAATTCATCTGACGACTCCTCCGATTCATCTGTCGACTCCTCTGATTCATCAGACGACTCCTCGGATTCATCACTTGACTCGTCCGATGATGAACTCGACTCGTCCGATGATGAACTCGACTCGTCCGATGAATTGGACGATGAGGAAGAGGACGATAATGTAGCTGGAAAAGTCTTCTGTCTACTCTACGGTTGCCGCTGTCGCTGCCATGATTATTACAAGCATTAAATGCTATAATTAACTACACTGAAACATACACACTGAAACATTCCACACCGAAACATTCCACACCGAAACATTCCACACCGAACATAGCCAAATAAAGGTTACAAAAGCAATCTCTTCCTCAGGCTTCTTAGTTAACTTTTGTTTAATATTCTCTCAGTTTATATTCTAAAGTTTTAGTCCCTAAAAAGTATGAATTTACATGAGTTTTTCCTCAATTGAGTATTCCTTATTGAGTAAGGTATACTTTTATTATAAATATTTATTAAAGTTCTTAAATATCCTTGCTTGTAAAAATCACTGTTCTCCCCTTTATATTTGTCATAATTCACAACCAAAATTTTAATTGGCTTCAGTTTTTTTTTTTTTTTTTTTCTCCAATCTCTTTTGGTTTTAATTTGTAGCTTACTTTTGCGGGGTTTTTGGTTTCCAAATGATTCAGTGGCTTATGCGCCTGGAAGGAGGCGGAGGAGGATTTGGGTCTGTCTGTGTCGAAATTCGGGACTCGGGACCCGGGACCCGGGACCGTTGTCAGATTCGCCTGGCAATATGCATAAATTTCCGTAAAGAAAAAGCGACAAAAAATGAATTGCTTGGCTTGAGTGAACAAAGAAAAACGTTTGTCATTTGATTAATGAGCAACACCCTTGATCTCTTTGTTTTATTTAAGCTCTTAAAATACTGCCCAGAGTGTGCCATTTTTTTCGTGACATTTTTTTTTAATTTAAATTAGATAAAGTTCTAAATAATAATGTTAAAAGTTCTGTTGTTTTATGCTATTTTCCTCTTAACTGATCCTTTTATGCCTGTGTAGGCTGAGTGACAAGGAAAAAAACCACAAAAAAAGGGGCGTTAACTACATGGGCGTGTCCAGCTTGTCTGCTCAATCGAACGCAATTAATTTGCGGTCACTGTGAAGCTGGTTAAATTGAATACGAACGGAAGAAAAAACTATAATAATTTAATACAAAAGTGCAAATAATTTGGAGCACACTGCTGTGCTCAATAAAAATGAGGAATTGAGGCAAAAATGGGAGGGGGTGCGTCTCGAATTTGAGAATGGAATCACTGAAAAAAATAATAATTAAATAAAAAGAAATATTAATAATATTAATTAAATTCAATTAAATTGAAATCTGTTAAATGAATAAGACAACTTTATCGCTTAATTCTGAATTTAAAATTAGTTTTCATTACCACTTAAGGTTTTATTTAAAGGTTCTTATCATAGTGAATTATCTTTACATTGCAGCTGTCAAATATTTATGTTTTTCTGTTTTATACATTTTTAAAGATCGGTTGCACCTTAATTATTTTTTTGTGTATTTTTGTGTGCCTTTTTGTCGCCTGGGCGTTGTCACAATTTGTCGAAAAGTCGGTTCAATGATTCTCTTGGCCAGGCTTACTTTGTGTCGACCTTGAAATGATTTTCGCCATCTCTTTCCAGCTTTCGGTTGCAGCTGTTGCTCTGCCTTTGCTCTGACTTTCATTTGTCAGACCGTTTTCAATTTGTATTTGCCGCAATTTACTTTATTTGGCTTACGTGTGGTTTGTTAACAACAACAACACACCAAATAAAAAAAAGCAACAGCAACCTAAAGCCATCGTCTTCGTCATCGTCTCGTATCAACGTCATCTTCCAGCTCAGCTCTTCCTCATCCTCATCCTCAGCCACGTTCAAGTCTCAAGCTGGTTCTGGCTTTAAGTTTATTGTATAAAATCCAATTGGAAAAGAAAAAATTATAATTATAATTAATTATATTAAATAAATACATATATTATAAAAAGATATTATATATATTATAAATATATATACATACCATATATTTGTTTAATAATTTCTTCAGTCTCTAAGTATTATATTTTAATTCGAATCCTTATTGTAAAATTTGTTTTTTGATATTTAAAATTCCCTTCTAGAGTATCCAAGGATCCCCATTGAAAATACACATTCGCACAAAGCTCCCCCTGAAATTATCCTCTTTATTTCCAGCAAAAAAAAAAATCCTGAAAAAAGGAAGAAAAATTGCCAAAATGTTTTGCTTTTTAATTTGAAAGGTGCGCTTGCGCGCGCGCACACACAAAAATTGTAACAATCAGCGCCGGCAAAAGAAAAAAAATAAGAAAGGAATAAAATAAAGTACTGAAAAAAGCGGAGCAAAGTGCAGATATAATGCCGAAAGAGGAGGCAAAATGTGCAGACAACAATTTGTGGCCAGCGAGCACAGCTGCCTGGCTGCCTCTTATGTTGCACCTTGCAACTGCAACCGATGTTGCAGGCGAACAACGCCCCACAAACAATCACTTACAAGCTGCTAAATTGCATAATCACCCAAAAAAGGAATCAACGGCCGCAAGGAGTTGAAATGGCGATGCACCAAAAGAAACGGGAGAGTACTTGAATCACAGTGGGGTTTTAGAAAAATATATTAGTATATTTTTTAATATTTAAGGCAATATTATTCATAGAAATCGAGATCTTATTTAATTATATTTCCTTTTTTGCGGATATTGATATATTATATTTATATATATTTTAAGGATCACGATATTTGTTATTTTAAATCCCTAAACTTCCTAAGATCTAAAAGCTTTTTCCAGTGCCCTCTTTTTTGCCAAGTGTAAAAGAGGAGTCCACGATGTCTTGGGGTTGGGATGCATTTGCCGGAATAATTGTTGCCATTATTTGCTCAAGGAATGACACACACACACAACACACACCACACACTCTGGACTGGCCAGAAGCTAAAGGCAAAGCTGAAGCCGAAGTAGATGCAGATGCAGGAGCAGCTGCTCTCCGATTACCCACAGATAAGATATCATAAAGCAGCAACTGCGACTGCGACTCCCCTCCAGAATTTGCACTGATTATCTCCGAGGCGCACTTGAGCGCAATTTGCAAAGCAAACAAAGGCCAAACGGAGTCAGAATCTTTCCTCTGCTTTTTTTATTCTGCCATTTTTGCTTGCCACAAATGAAATGCAATCAAAATGCCGCCGCATATCGCCTCGTCTCTGCCCTGCTCTGCTCTGTGCTTTTGTTTTGCGGCTGCTCTTTAATTTATTTACACTGGCCAAAATGCCACACCCCATTAACATTAGCCCCGGACGTAAGTGCATCTCAGAGCGAGTACCTTGCTTGATATTATGACGGGGTATATACAATTTATAGGAGGTAAATGTGTTTGATTTAAATATTTATATTATTTTAATTTATTTTTCGTCATCAGATAACATTTTCAATAAATAATTAGGAATATAGTACATGTGCCTCAACCATTTTAGATGTAAATTAAAAATAATAAAAAAATACTTATATCAAGGCTATGATCATTTTTGCTATTTATTCCGATTTATATTTGGTTAAGGATTAATTTGGTAAATTTTTTTATCTTTTATACGTTTTATAAACTGTATAAAAAAAGTAAATGTGCTTCAATTCATTAAGATATAAATTAAAAATAGAAAGCAAATACCTATATCAAGGCTACGATCATTCTTGCTATTTATTCCGGATTAATTTGATACATTTTCTATCTAATATACATTTTATAAACTGTATAACAAGATGATCCATGCTACTTAATAATTAAAAGTTTAAAGTAAATGTGCTTTAAATCATTAAGATATAAATTGAAAATAGGAAACTAATATTTGTATAATAAAACTAAGCTGCTCCTATTTAAATTAAAATTTATAATTATTTTCCTAGAATTTTCTACTTCAATTAAATTTTAGAAGCTGTCTTAATATTTTTAAATAAAAGGATACAAACACTTTCGAGTTACCTTGGCCTGACTGCAGCTGTTGCAGGTCCACATTAGGGCGAAAGCCTTTTATTAAATTTATGTTTGATCAACTTGCGGCGTAAAATCATTTTGTGAGATTTTTTACCTTGCTGTTTTTTTGTTGGTTTTTTTGTTTCCTTTTTTATTTATTGCTGGCTGCCGCATTCTGGTCGCCGTGTTTGTTATTTTCTGGCCAAATGGCATGAAAGCGAAAATTTGATTGCAGACTGCGAAACAGATTGCAGGCACTAAAACGCTGGAGGAGGCAGAAGCCGCCACTCCTGGCTGGCTGGCGGTGATTGAAGGCAGCTGGACGGGATTGGGATTGGGATGGGGATGGGGCGAGTCCAGATGGGAGCTTTAAGCCGTATCGACGACAAATGACGACGACACTCTGGGCAGCGGCTCAAGTTAACGGTGCCAAAGCCAAACTATAAAATCATTTAAAATGCATAAAAACTAATTTCGCTGATTAATTGCCGCATGCTTCTGGTGGCAAGCCGAGGCGATGAGGCTGTGATGCCGCTGTCGCTCTTGGCTTTTGATGGAACTGGTCCTGCCTGCTCCTCCTCCTCCTCCTCCAGAGTCATTGATTTTATTTTCTCCCATTTAATATCCTCAGTCTGATGGCAGTCCATTAATTGGCCAGCTATGGCTCTCTCGGCCATGTTCAATATTTTATGGGGTTTGGTAACAAAAGCCGATGCATAATCGTATCAAACTTAGCTATAGCTACAGCTATTGATTTCCCATTAGCTTTCGTGCTTATTAATTTCCCATCTGAGCTGAAAGTATTGAGAGCTTTTGAGGATAACTAATGCTGGGGCTATAAATGCATTAATCTATAATTTTCTTGATCAAATTTCATTGGTAATAATAATAATAATGGCTCTATAAACCATTTGAGTGCTTCTTTTATTTTTCATTAATTGCTTAATAGGAGTTTTTAATATTTTAATTTTTGTTTATTTAATTATAACTTGGCAATTCAATTTTAAATTGTTTTGGCCTTAATTCCAATATATTAAATTTGGAAAAATATATAACGATGCAATCATTTTTTTCCAGATAAAAATTAAAATAGCAAACATATATTTCTTTCGGCAATCATTTTTACTAAACTAAAATTAAAACCTAAATGAGAACCTATAAATTAATTATAGTTTTATTCTAAGCTTAAATTTTCCATTTAAATACAAAAAATACTCTCTGACTTCCATTTCACGTTTCCCATAGTAATAATTAATTATTTAAATTAGTTTCTGGTAAATTATTGTTCATAAATTGTTCTCTTCTTGGATTTTCGTTGATGTTCTTTTTATAGGGCATCCCAGAAAGCACCCTAATAAATTGTTGGCCAGCGTTTTTGCGCTATCTCCAGTTGCGGTATCATCAGGAGCTCCACACACACAGCACACACTCCACACACCAGATCTGGTTGCCTCATATGCGATGCAAATCGAGTTGATTGAAAATTAATGTAAACATGGATGGACACTCTGCGCTCTGCTACTGGCGCAAACGTTTGATATTCCATTAAAAAATAAATAAAGATCGGGGGGAAATTTTTTCAGTAGTCAACTTGATTTTCAAATATCAAACTTTTGTCAAACTTCTGGCTTGCTGGCGATGAGACAAATACGCTTTTAAATACTTTCGATGTCTCGAGTGTGTTGATAACACCTCCCCGAAATGTCGGCGCTTTGTCCACATATTAACCTATCAACGAGACAAAGAAAACTTACCAACTAACTAACGGCTTCTCTTTTGTCTTCTCGTATTAATTTCCCATTTTCATTTTTCTCTTGGGCTAATGAGCCTGAAACGTTTTTCTTTCGGTTGCTTGGGGCATAAATTCGAGACAGGCGAAACGCGTTTAGATACTTGAATAATGGATTAAATGAATATGTAGAAAAATGCAACTGGTGTTGGGGTTTCTGGTATCCTTAAGTTGATTTAAAGTAATGGATTTTCCTTAGTAACTTCAAAGACTTGGATCTTAAATAAGTTTTGGTGAAATACTTAAAAAAAAAATGCTTTTTAAAAATATCAAAAAATGGTCCGACTTGCGCCCACCACTGCTTTAAAGCCACAAAGCACATCTTATTTCTAATAAGTTTATGAAAAGATTTTTTAAATTTAAATTGTAATGCTTTTATTACTTATTTTATATTTTAAAACCCAACTATAGTTACCTCATCTTGATTTAGCTTTAGCATTTTACTACTTAAGCCCCTTTCCTCTCCATCTATCGCCTTGTTTTCTTTTTGTGTAATTAAAGTATCATTCACACCGTGTGTTCGCACAATGTAACGGTGTTTTGCTAAAATAATAATAATGGTAAAAAGGGAAAAAACAAAAAAAAAAATCACAAACAGAAAGGAAAAACAAAACACAGAACCACAATACCAAATACAAGAAAAAAATATTGTCGCTGGCTGCTTCCGTTGAGTTCGACCAACTAAAAAGAAGCCCCAGCAGCAGCGACTCCCCTTCAATGAGTCAACATTAGCCGAAAAAAAACCAAACAAAAAACAAAGAGAAGAAGAACTATAAACAATTCTTTAACCCTTTCCATCCAGAAGCTTCTAAGTACAGCCACTTTTGCTGCCGCCACACTGGAACAAAAATTGGTTATAATATAAAGAAATAAATAAATAAATAATTGAAAAGGAGCAGGAACTTGGGTTGTCTTTATTTTATAATGACTATTCAATAAATTTTATTTACTGTACATTTATTTTCCAATGCCATTTATTTTATTTTATAATTTTTATTATTTCTTAATTACATTACCAATGCTGTGCTCTTCTTTGATATTGTATTCTATATGTTTTATGTAATATTTTTTACATTTTAACTATTTTATTATGTTTTCATTTTTGGAAAGTAACAAATGCTCAAGAATCCTGTAAAATATATTTAAAGTTGGCTTTATATTCCTATTTATTTGTATATTTATTTCTACAGAAACTAAATTCTTTATCCAATGGAAAACTATTTAATAAATAGAAATAAGAAGCAAAAACATTTTAAGGTATTATTTATATGGTATACATACGTATTTTTCTCTACATATCTCTGCTTTTTTTACTGCCATAATTCCCCCCTCACCGCATTTTTTGTTGGCGGCCACTCAGAGCTGCCGCTGCCGCTGCTCACTCATTCCATTCACTCCGTCGACCTGTCCACGGTTGACAATTCTTTTAGTCTTTTAGTCTTTGACCTTTTCGGTGCCTCTGCCTGTGCCTGTGCCTGGGACAATTAACATGAACTTTTAGCTTTGCTTAATTACTCGACGTCGTTGTTCTAAAAGTGACGCAAAAAACAAAAGAAAGAAAAAAACAGAAACCAAAAACCCAAAGAGCCGAAAAAAAACACCAGAGGTTAATTACATTTTGAAGAGCGCGCACAGCAAAAACAAATTGAAATGTTGTTGTTTTGCTCTTTAGGTTTTTTGTTAATGGCACAGACATAAGACGGCCAAAAAAACAATAACAATAACAGGAGGGGAGGAGCAAGAAATCAGTGTGACAATTATGTAAATGGACGGCACTTGGAGCTGTGTGAACTTCTTTTAGTTTGATTTTTTTCTTCTTCCTTTACTATTTTGTTGCTAAAAGCTTTGGATAAGTGAATTTCTTGTTGCTGTTGTTGTTGTTGTTGCTGAAGGTCACACGAAAACACTGGAGGAGTTACCGTTAAGTGGTTTGGGTCGAATGCACCAAGTTTGTGTCGTAAGTCATTTGTTTGCCACCGGAGCGAGCGATTAGCAAAGGTTGACAAAGGTTGAGACAAAAAAAATATTATAGAGACATTTATTACGTATTTATTTCATTTGTTTAAATTTGTATACAATTCGTAGGTTTATTTATTAATTCGTTATGACTTATTTGTAGATAAAGGTGTTATTAATGCTTAAAGATTTAAGGAAAGCATAACGAATAATACCAAAGGCTTTTGTTATAGGGATTTAAATACATAAATACATTCATTTTGTTTATCTTTGTAACGAAAGATTTATTTTATTAAGAATCCGATATATCTTTCCATTATTATAATTATTAAAATAAGTTTTATATTTAAGACTTAACGATAGCATAAACACAATAAGGTTTTTGTTATGGGGATTTAAATACATTAATTCGTTATTTTGTTAATCTTTGTTATTTCTTTGTTAATCTTTATTATTTATTAAATGTTTCAAATGGTTTCCTATTTAATTTGTAGAATTTAATAATTAGAATCAGAATCAAGAATCAAGCCCTTATTTGTTCCTCTTAAAAATGCTTTCCCATTTAAATTAAAGCAACTTTAAAGCACTTGAAATAAGCCTTCCTTCCCTGCCAACTTGCCATTGGAATGACCCTCACCCAAATAGCTAACCACTCAGCCCTGGGGCACGCAAGCTCTAATTAAAAAAATATATAATAAAAAGAAAAAAAAACCAAAAGAAAATAAAGTAAAGCTGCTAAAGGCAACTGAGCGTAAGCCTACATTTATTTCTTATATACATATACATAGATTTTTTATTAATATGCGGCGGCCTGGGAAGCACGAGAATTTCGCATAAAATTATTCAGCTGAGGAAGAGAACGACTTCAATATGGAAGTTAATGCGCTCATAGAGGAGCCTCACACAAAAAACTATAGATATATAAAAAAGCGACTTTGTGGGAATAACAGCAAACGTAGTAAGCCACAAGAACTTGAAAGGCGGAAGAACGACGGAAGCCGGCGACAAAAAATGAATAAATATGTGGGCACTGAGAGCAAAAATAAATCAAAGGAAATAAAAAGAAACCTTTAAAGTCAACCGTATAAATATATTTTTGGAATATATTTATATATTAATATAAACTTACAATTTTTTGTTTTTTTTTGAAGATACAATTTTTAGTAATTTAGTAATATTTTAATATTTTATATCATATAAAAAGCTTTTAGATAACTCTGTCTTTAAACAAATATTTAAAAAAATATTTTTTTCCCATTTAAATACAGCTAAATCTGTCTCAAAAAGGACTCAATCTGGAATCTATTTTCTCCCAGTGCAAGCCCCCAAACAACAGTAGGCGCAGTCGCGTAATAAAGAGGAACAAACAAGCAGCTCAAGAATTATGAACTCCACCGACTTGGGCGGCCGCCCGGCCAATTCAGAAGCGATAAAAAACCTCTCAATCGAACTTCCGAACTTTCGACAGCTCTTGGTCTGTTTCTGTTCTTTTTCTTTTTGTCAAATTTATCAATGGCCAAAAAGTAAAAACTACAAATTATGTGCATGCCAAGAGGGCTTAAAGTCCCGATCTTTATCGGGCCCACAAATCAGCAACTAAACGATCGGGACCGGATAAGAAAAATACAAAAAATGGGAGGAATCCCACACACACACACACACGTTTGCGTAGGATACACCTTTTTGGAATGGAAAAGGTTTTTGTCATCGTTTTGTTTGGGCTTGGACACACCACACGCCCATGAAGGATTTGTCGGAAAAACCAGAGACCAAGAACATTATTGATCTTAAACAGATCAGCATAATTTGTTGTCGATTTGTGTTTTTCTTTATTTATTTATGTGTGGGGGCTACTTCCTGTGGGCAGTAAAAAATATAACACAAAATCAAAGAAGTGAATGACTTCCCAACGAGTTGAGTTCCCTAGAGAATTTTCTGGTGATGTTGGAAGCTAACTTGGAAGGAAATTCGAAATAATAAAATTAATCTTAGCACTAAAACCAAAAGCTTGCCCAAGAATAAAATATAAAAGTGATGTGTGTATAAATGGATTTTATTCTTACATTTTTGAATTAACAATTGCATTTTCCCTTAAGCTTTAGTGCCACACATTTACAAAATGTAGTTTACAACGGGTTCTTGAATATTTTGACAGTCTCTTGCAAGTTTCTTTTTATGCACAAATAATAATCATAATTTTCTCATATGGTCAAGTTGAACAAATCAGGCCATGACTAGATCTCCTTTTTTTTTGTGGGGGCCCCGCCCCAAAGGCCATAAAGCGATTCCACAGCAAAATAGTTCACATAATTCCATTTTTTTTATGGCTGCCAGACGGATCAAGAATCGTGTCTGGGGATTTCAGCAAAGGATGTTTAGCATTGGTAAATGTGCGTTTATAAATTTAAAAACCTATAATAAAGTCATTTGCTGTGGTCAGCCGCTTGGCCAGCAGCCAGCAGAGTCCCGTCCCGGTCTTTTGGCCAACATCGTTACGCATGCGTCAAAAGAGAGCAACAAAAAAAGAGCAAGGAGGCGGCCAAGGAGAAGGCCAAGACGAAGGAAGCACCGCAAACATAAACAGACAGCAAAGTGAGCAAAACAGACACGGACACAGAAAGTGGACAGAAATGGACAAGTGGACGGGCGACAAGTGCCTTGGCAACAACAAATGGCCAAGGAAAATAGTTACTGAAGGAGAATTAAGCCAACAAGCCGACTATTTGCATGTTCTTTGAGGGGGGAAAAGTTTTCAAAAGAATTATATAAATTTGTGGAAGAATTTTCTTAGTTATTTATATGCTTAATAAGTTTATAGATACAAAACCTTAAAGGAACCGTTTTGGAGGATAGAAAAGTATTCAAAATAATTATATAAATTTCTGGAAGAATATTCTTATTTGTTTATATGCTTAATAAGTTTATAGATACAAAACCTCGAAGGCTAAATAAAACATATAATTGGTGCACTAAATTATAAGTATATATTTAATTTAATTTAATTTATTTGTATCTCTTTTCCTTGTGTTACATGCTATAGATATTATATATTTATGCCACAAGTCACAAGTAACTATTTTTAGAATTGTTATTAATCTATTCTTAAAACCTAACATTTCATTTTATTTTATTGCAATATAATTTTCTTTACTCTTACATTTAAGTTCCTTTTTATATTATTATATATATTTATAATAAATAAAAAATATCATTAAACTGCCATTAATATGATTGAAAATTTAATTAATGAATCATTTTTCTGGTCATATATTTTTTTCCATAAATCAAAACATTTTTATTTATGCTTCCAATAAATTGGATAGATCCCCCATAAAGTATGCAAGGATATTTGCAAGCTGAGGAACCCCTGTTCAATGATCGGTATTTAATATTATTTTTAAATAAAAGACCATCAAAAAATGTGAGTAATATTATTTTATATAGCATTATTATAGCATATAAATACATATATTTATTTGCAACATTTACAAGGCATCTCCCAGTTCGGTTTGCCTGATGCCGCTGCCACACTCCTTTTGAAAATCTCGATGGCTCCAGCTTAAACACACACACTCCCTGCAGATATAGACAACGACGGCAACAACATGTCACACTGATTATTGTGTTCAATTTTAATTTGTGCAACATTTTGTGTTGCTTGCAGCACGACGCTATTGCCATTGCTGTTGTTGTTGCACTCGTTTCATTTGATGGCCCCAAATGTGTTTTCTTTGCTGCTTTTTTTTATTTTATTTTTTATTTTGTGTTAGCCTGCAGCTGACAATTGCCAGAAGGAGACGGCGAATCGGGACCAGATCGGAGATTTTACTCGGATTTTCCACTGCTCCTCCAGTCCAGATATCGACTTTCTTTTAACCGTTCGAACAATGTCAAGAACTTTGCCACTTGTTTTTTTTAAACATTATTTTTTCCTTTGTTCGCTGCTTGGCTATTGGAAATCGATTCGGAAATTGGCGCGCCATTTATCGGCGAGATTATTTTCAAGTTTTTAATGCCATCGCGCGCGACACCCACCGATAATCGAATTGAATCGCATTCGAATTGATGGATTGAATCGCATGCAAAATGCTGTGTGTACTCAGGCATTGTTTATACACAGTTTGTGGTGTGTGTGTGTGCCTTTGTTGTGCGGCGCTGCCGTTGATATTTTCTCACAATTAAGCTGGGCAAACGAGCACGCAGGCGAACCGGCCATCAGCCATCAGTAATCAGCATCAAGTGGCAGGCACAGTGGGACACTGCACAGTGGACAGTGGGCCAAAAATATTTCAAAAATAAAAATAATAGCAAAGAAATTGGCGTGCAAATAATGAAGGTATTCCGGCGAATTTAATTACATTTCTTAGGGAGGTTTTTTCTTCGGGATTTCTTCAAATTAAATGCAAGAAATATAATTCTTACAAAATTTCCTAAGGATAGATTTCTTAAATAGTTTTAAAATGGAATTTTCATGCTGAATTGGTGAAAAAACAATACGTAATAAAATGTAAATGAATAAGAAGGATTACTCTAAACAAACAAAGATTTTTTTGCTGGATAAATCAGTTTAATTTCATTTACATCAAAGGTAACTATTATATCTGAGTTTAAGAAATGACATAATGATTATTTAAAGTCTCTAGTTACATATTTATATTTTTCCTATACTGAACCTTGGAATTTGGATTATCCATACTGCCTGAAATAAATCCTATAAAGAAGGTATATGTATATTTTCCCATTTCTAGGGTTTAGAATCCCATAAAGTGTGGCACAAAAATGTAATTTATACACGGGCGTATCAAATACATCGCATATGGCGCTTATTGTCATTACTATTATTGTTTTATTTGTATATTTTGTTGTATTTATTGTTGGCGGTGCAGCTGCTGTGCCAAGAAACCCGCGGAGAGCCACCAAAATGGCAATCGGCAGTCAAGACAAGTCAAGTCGGGCCCCAAGTCAAGTTGGACTCAAGCTCAACTCGTCTCAAGATCAGAGTGACGCGTCGGGGAGGGGAATCGGGCTGAAGAATGACCAAAGTGATTTTTAATTGTCAGCCTCAAGTGCTGTTCGAATGTGTGAACTTAATAAATCTCTGTGGATACGACTATTCCGCTTTGATTTCTCTTGTCTTGTCTCTGTGTATTTATATAAGATTCCTATACGCGGAGAAAATAATTAAAATAATTATTATTCTCAAGCTTGGAATAAATATATGCATGCGGATTAATTTCTTAAAAAAAATAAATTATATATAACTATATTTAGAGAGAGCTTTTCGTCTAAAAGGTAACTACATTTGGTTCTTCGAGCAGGGAATATGTTTGGTTTAAAAAAAAAATGGCAGAAGAGGTATAAGCTAAATAATTTCACTTTAAATTAATTAGAATTTATTATAATACAAATTCGAGTTGTCAAAAATATTTTTCAAATATTAAAATTACTTGGAAATAAATGTGAAAGTTATTATTATATTATTAAAATTAAAATATATACGGCACCTCAATTGCATTGAAATTTCTCCCTGTGTTTTGCACAATTGACAATTGTTGGAGTTATTTTCTTAATGCCTTAATTGAAACGCGACAACAAAACCGCGTAATGATTATGCATATCAATTATGCTCTCCACGATGCGGGGGCGTTGCTGGCTGTTCGGAGTTGGGGCTTTCGGATGATGGATGATAAATGGTGGATACTGCGCTGGATCGGTGTATCGCCCTTGGCAATCAATTGGTCAAACAGGTGCTCGAGCTCCACTCGACTCCCGCTGAGATCTCAATTCAATTCGACGCGACTCGCCTCCACTTGGGTTTTGATTGAAATGGTTCCTTTTCGTCCGGATTGGATTGCAAGTGGTCTTTTGGCTTGGATTTTGATTGACGTACTCGCAATTAGCCATGAAATACACTTTATTAAGGGGTTTTTGCGATTAAGTAACCACAAGGCAAAGCAAACTTAGAGAGCCTTAATATTATCCTTCATTAGAATTTCTTTCATTTTTTGTTTACATTTATTTGTGCCTGGCTCTTAAGGCTGTTCAACATAGTTAATCCTGTCAAAGTCTACACATGTTAAGCCCCAGATGTGTCCACTTAAATCCCCAACTCTCGGTGGAGCATCTAAATCTCTCGAGAATTACTCGATAGCCTGCAAATTTATGGAATCGAATCAGTCAATGGTAATTCCACTCCACATCCCAGGCGACAAAGTTGCGGACGGATTATAATTTGTGAATCCAATTGGAGCAGCAACGGGCCGAGCATATAAACAATGGTTAATTGTGACAGATTCGCAAATAAATTAGTAAATTATTGAGCAGGGGACTTGCTGGAATTTATGGCGTGCAAATGGAGTTTCGGATTCCATTCCTTTTTCTATTTTTTTCTTTTGAAATTTTCGTTGGAGGTTCTGCTTCTTGATTTCTTTGGCTAATAGAATCATTTGGCAAAGTTGCTAGCCCGGTTGTGCAGCATTTTGACTAATTAACTGCAAAGTTTTATTGCAGCCAGCAGAAAGAAAAGATAGAAATGCTGCAGATGCAAGTTCTGCGGTTCGCCTTTGCATTTGGCACTGGAAATAATATTTACCATAACATCAAAATTGCCTTCGGAATAATGTTACATTTATTTTATAAGCTTTAAAATAATTACTGTTTGAATTTTAGCTTCTTAAACATTTAATAAATATTTGTATCTCATTTACAAATATTCATTTACAATAAGAACTTGAAAATAAAATTTATTAAGCTTATTGAACCTTGATAAAATATTTTTAACTCATTAAGAAATTTCCATTTACAATAAAATCTTATAAATAAAATATATCTAGCTTCTTAAACATTGAAAAAATATTTTAATCACATTTACAAATTGCCATTTACAATAAAATTTTAAATATAAAATATCTCGTGGCTCTTTATTGGTGTAAATAAATAATATTAAACATTAGCCTTTGCGGAGTATTTTTTTTAACAACTACAAATGTCCGAAAAATTATTAGATTATAATATAATATATAATAAACATTTATTATCTTTAACATCCCCTTAAACTTTAAACAAATAACTATTTTCAAGTGACACTTCCCGTGGTAATCATTAATTTTGAGTTATGCCTTTGGCATTATGCAAATTTAATTGGATGAAATTTGTAATCAGAAAGTAGGGGCATTTTTTACGCGTGTTTTCGCTTGTTGGCCCGTCCAGCATTTCCTGTCCATAATGTGGAGACTCCTCTTGGCTTGGTTTTCCTACCAATTCTAGATTCTCGACTGCTGATTCCCTGAACATTTTTTTCTATATTTTTTCCTTCTCTCTCTGAGCGGGGCGACGACAATCATAATCGGCATTGACAAACGCACATTGCGTATACTTATCGAGTGTATCGCGCATATATGCATTGGTGCGAGTGTACCTCGCGCATATTCCCGGGCATTTTCCAACTGGTATTACAGGGGGAGATGGCTTTCAAAACATTCCCAAAAGGTGTCAAGATTATGTGCATAAATAATGAGATTTTCAGACAGCACTGAGTGGGCTAATTAATTGATTTGGCCAAAGGTTAAAGCCGGACAAATACGACAAGGAAATTGGGAATACACTTCTTGATTGTTTACCTTAAATTACAAAGTGTGATTGCCAATAGGAACATGATAAGAAAATAGGGGGAAATATAAAGTTATTTTAGGCTAGAAATTCGCATTCATTAACGATTTAATTACGTGTTCTGTTTGGTCAAGTCTGTGCCATTTGCCTGCATATTTTACACTCATTATTCTCTCATAAATTGGTGAGAAGAGATGTCGGTCTGTTTCCAGTTTCAGGATCCACTTCTAGTTTTCTGGTGATTTTTAATTTACATGCTCGTGTCCGTAATGGAAAATCGCAATTTTTCAGCAGCCTCTGGAATGAAATGTTTATCAATTAGCGTGCAACTATGGTAAATATTTGGATCGATTAGGGGAGCAGCTGCTCCCGGATAAACTAGTTATATCTGGGAGTAGATCTAAGCTAAAAGCGGTTCCTGTTTCGGGAAAATACGAGCACGTAAATTATTTAAATGTTCTTTTGGTCAAGAAAATGAATAATAAATAAACATAAATAACATGGGTATATATTTTAGATATTTTTACAATTATTTATTTTTTTATCTGATGTCTTCACTAATTTCTTAATTTTCCTGCTGACTTTCTTAAGGTAAATTTGACCATTAAATTGATGGCATTAACATGCACATGCGACGGGGAAAATCCATGACAATAAGCATAACAGCAATTGCAATTGTCAGCGGCACGTTATCAGAGAATCAGGGAAATGGAGAGAAAAGCTCAGGAAAATGGTGAAAAATTAAGGAGGAGGGGAGTGTGTGTGTACTGGCGATAAAGCCAAAGTGTTTACGAGCTGTTTAGTGTTTGATGATCGTCGGGAAAAAAAATAAGCTCTGGAAACTCAGTCCCATAGCCATTGCCATTTCCATTTTCATTTCTCCACTGCAGCATATTCCGCCGGCCGACGACGGTCTGGAAAAACTTGTAACCTTGCAGCCTTGTCATTGTCATCATGCAGACAGGCAAAAGAGCTGGGATCTGGAAGTCGGAGGAAGCTGGAGCTGGAGAGCTGAAACCCTGGCCAAAGCCAAAGCCAAAGCCAGAGCCAGAGGTTGGCAGGCGGATCGTGCAAATCTTGTTAGCATTTTTCAGCCATTTCCTTTTTACATACAAAGCCCCCCAGAAGAGTGAGGGGAACAAAAATATATACGAGTATATATAGGCAGAGGGAAGAGCAGAATAGAAGTGAGAATGTTGGTTTTTTCAAAAGAATAGAGACCGCTTGGTTACCTTTTTATTAAATGGAATATTTATATTTGTTACTTTTATTGATTTGATTTTATTAAATGGAATATTCATATTTTTTACTCTTATTGGCTTGATTTTATTAACTGGAATATTTATATTTTTGTTTTTATATATTAAATAATTATTGCGGTCCTAAAAGAGTGAGAGAATTAGAGGAACATATAACTTGAACAATTTATGGCAAAGAAAATATATTTATGCATTATTTTAATTTTTATTCTTTAATATTATAAAACAACATTTTTTGAAGCTTTTAAAATTATTTGTATAATTCATAAAAAATGAGTAATAGTATTTTTTCTTTTGAATAAAAATATTTACATATTTTCAGAGCATATTATATACCCACCACAATTGCCAGTATAGGGTACAAAAAAATATGTTTAAAAGAAAACAAAAAAATATTATGTTCGATATCAATTTCGCGTGGACACATGCCAAGAGACACGCAACGCCACCAAACACGCGCACCACATTTTTTATTCCCCCCGTCGGTTTTCCACCATCCTTAAGCCCCGTTTTTCCTCATCTCTCGGTAATTGAAAATCAAGAGACAGGGAGTCCGAAAAAAAGAGGAAAACCCCGATGCCGTTTGCCTCTACTGCCCTCCATTGGAAAATGTTGGAGATGCCTTGGGAGGATGGAGTACTAGGCTGAGAATGAGGCTCGAGAGGAAGTAATTACGTCTGGCAGCGGATGGAAAAAAAAAAATAAAATTTATAAGAAATATAACATAACATAACATATTTTTAATATAACTAGATTTTGATTTTCAATTATAAAAACTTAGGAATTAAGATAAATCCTTGGAGAGCTGTGGTTTCCATAAAGAAGTATAAAGGAAACTTTTTAAAAATATATATAAATAAAGGAAGAAATATATAAAAATAAAAGAAACTTTTTTAAAAATATTATAATACTTGAAATTTATTAAATATATTTATAAACCACTTATTTTTTAATTATGTATTTCAAGATTTACACAAATCTTAATAATAACGTTCAGATTACTTGATTTTTTATTAACATGTTTAAATACCTAAAAAAAATGTATTAAGTATAATTATTAATTATTTTACATTATTTTCATTTGATTTGTTTATTTTATATTATTTTAATTTGATTTGTTTATTTTATATACTTTTTATTTGATTTGCTTATTTATTTTTTCAAGTGCCTGGCCTGGGCGTTTTAAGATCTCGAAAGTTTGCTGCCTGCTCGACTTAGAATTAGAATTAGCCCCCGTCTGCGGGTAAGTACATGCGAGATTTGTGCGTGTTATAGGCGGCAACAACAGTTCCTCGCCCCCTCTTGAAAAAATCGAAAAAAAAACCGAAAAAGAAAGAACATAAATGCGAGAACTGAACGCAAAGTCTGTGATCCTAGTTGCCTGCCCGCGGTTGTGGGCGTGGATGCAGCGAGTGGGCTCAGCTCCGCAGTTATGTTCGTTCGATCTATATGTATATAGAGAGTAAGTATCTGTCCAACAGTTGTTTGCCTTCTTGTAAATGACCGTTTAATGGAATTGTCATAAAATTCGATTACTAAAACCGATGCGTAGTCGCCATTCGGCATTCGCCATTCCGGAGTATGATTTGCGTTTGCCAAACGATTTCGTGTGGGCCGCTTGTTGGTTTTTTATCTGATGATTTTCGTCTCGCCGGCAGCTTGATGGCTTCGGATCACCTGGAGCCTGAAGGCCAGGACTTACCATTAATAGATCTAGTGGCAGCCTCCTCTTTTCCAAATGCATTTTTTTATGTTTTCGCTGTTTGCATTGAGTGTTTGTGGTTCTGGCTGGATTTTATGGCCACAGCAGTCTTTGACTTTAAACGAAATCGGTTTATAAATCCATTTTGTCATCTCAAGTGTTAGTCTTCATGATTTTTGCTATTTAATATTTAATTTAAAGCGCGTTTTTTGCCTTAATCATTGATCTACTTTACCGACTTCTTTTATCACTCGACCATTAACCAAAATGTTCTGCCACGGTACTAGACCCGTTAAGCGCTGTAACTAATCATCTTTTCAAGCATTTCACCCACTTTTGGCTCATAATTTTTGGATCCTCCTTCTTTTGATGTTTTTTGCACCGATAATCCATAATTCGCGGATTGAATAATGTCTGCATACGAAATACGGATCACTTGTGCGACACGCCCCCCAAAAGAATAATCAAGAGCGTCCCAATTTTCAAACACCAAAAAAAAACAGAGAAAAAATAGACTATGGCGGCGGCGGCGGCCTCTCCTAATAAAGTGCTCAAGTCCAAGAGAGATGAGTGCGAATTTTGATGGTGTCCAGGTGTGCGTGCGTGCAACATATGCATAAAACATTAACCCATAATGCCATGGTCCCCGGGTCCAGGTCCAGACACCAGACTCCCGACACCCGACTCGAGAGACTCTACAATTCAGGCTGTAAAATTGAGAAGCCATGATGAGAGAGTGCGGCAAAGCCGGGCATTTTTGCTTTTATCTCGGGCTCTGATATCTGTGGCTAATGCATAAAATCTTATAATTTGCGCACGTGTTAATCAGACATTATGATGCACACAACACACGGCGCACAACACACAGCCTAGCACAGCTGCAACACTCCAAACTGTTTAAAACTGTGGCTAGACACACTCAGAAAAATCGTAGTAATAGAAGAATAATTTTCAGCTATCAGACTTCTATTGAGAACTTAAAAGTCTTCCAAGAAAAATGCAAAATCCTTAAACATAATTAAAGGAAAGCATTGAGCGCGGGATCTTTTAACATAAAATTTACTTACGAAGCTTTTACAGCATTTTAAATAATATTAATCATTTATAATTAATAAAATTTTATTAAGAACTTTAAACTTAAAAACAATCTATGAAATATATACATACAAAGCCTAGAAAATTGTTTACTTTATTTCAAAACAATTCAACAAGTTTTCATATATATTTTAAGTGCTTTTCTAAGCTTAAAAGAATTAAGAACTTAAATCTCTTTTAAGAGTTCTTAAACCTAAAAACAATCCATAAAATGTATACATACAAAGCCTAGAAAATTCTTAACTTTATTCCAAAAAGAGTTCAACAAGTTTTCATATTTATTATAAGTGTCTCAGGCCGAAGGACTTCAGTTTCCAGAGCCCGTTGATCACCAAATTAATTTTAGTATTGTATAATAGATTTAATATATTAAAATAAAAATAAAAAATAAATATTTGCAGTGTTTTTCTTAGCTTAGAAGAAAAAGCCCAAGCCAAGAAGAGAACTCGACGGTGCTCGGTGCTCGGTGCTGGCCATGACCAAGTCGGCAAACTAACAATTTTAGGCTAATGATGTGCTCATATTTAAGTTAGTTGAAACGCTTTTAGTGCAAGGCATAACTCAAGTTGAGCACACACAGACGAGATCACACGGGAGACGACGACTCTTGGCCAGGTGCCGCGATAGAAACAGAAACAGAGAATCCGAGAATCACAGACTTGGAGACACGGCGACACAGCAGAGAGACACAGAGACACAGAGACACTGAGACGGCGGAGAATCGGGACCGCATGCTGTTGCATTTAATGATTGCACGCCTTGACTTTGGCAATAAAACAAATTTGTGGCCATAATTTTCGAAATTCAAATAACAAATGCTGAGGCTGAAGCCGAGGCTGAGGCAGCCGCTGCCGGACTTGGCTCTCCTCACATTTAAAGTTGCAGTTGCAAGATGGGGACAGCGGCTCCTCCTAGGGATGCCATGCATATCGAGGCGAGAGATTCGTTACAATGTATCGTCGATAGATATCGGTAAGTGTCGAATTTTTTAAATTTAATCATTTTCTTTAGTTTTATATATGAATATTTTTATATTTTTTGTGTAAATGTATTAAAATATAATTGTATTGTGTAAATATATTAAGAACTCTAATATTTTTCCCCATTCTTATAGATTTTGCTTTTAGATCAAATTAAAATGTATGTATATATTTATTTTTAATATTTTTCGCATGAGAACTTATCGATTTTTTCGATCAATATCGATATCTTCGATCAATACACAAGCATTGTTTGTAAACAAAGAAAATATAGCAACATTTATGCCATCGCTAGCCGCCGCGCCAACTTGTTTGCATTGAAAATTTATTGTTACGCAGCCACGAGCGGAACTTGGGCGGTGCGGCAAGGTGGGGCCAGGCGAATGCTTGTCCAACGATTTATGGCATTGCTGCAATTGTTGCCAACTGTAAATGCTGCGGCAAACAAGTCAATTGAATTTATTTCGTTTATAAATTGCCAGCAGCAGCCTCAGCGGCAGCACATTCGGCATCTCCTCCAGCTGCAGGCTGCATAAGTAGATGATTCTCCTTCTCCCGCGGCGGAGTGTCAATTGGCCAGCGGGAAGGAGTTCTTCCCAATCCCAATCCCGAAGCCGAAGCCGATGCCGAATCCCAATGCCAATGGCACATCCAATGGCAATCCCAGGCCCGAGACTACCGATTGGAGACAAATCACTGCTCGATTTGACAACGTTCCAACGTTCACCCGAGATAAACAGCCAACGGCCGGGGAAACTCTCTAGAGATGAGATTATGCAGCAATAATCGCAGCTGGCAAATCCATAAAGAGTGCTTGGACAGTAAAGCAATTTGGCACGCGACTATATTTTGTTATTTTTCCATATAAAGTGTTTGACAAAGTCTGTAAATATATTATAAAATAGAATTTTATAGATTTTTATTGATATATTAAAATGTTTAATGCCATTTTTAATTAACTGAAAAATATAAGAACATTTAAAAGTCCTTTTTATATAACTTAAATATGTATTTCGATTTATATTAAGGGGAAAATATTAATTTAAAATTTTATTCACAGCTCTAGCTAACCAATTATGCTTTTAACATTTATGATTTTAAATGTAAATGGTTTCTGCAAGAATTTGTAGCTGTCAATAAACAAATAAATGTCTAAATTAAATAAATAAATACATAAAATAAGAACTTCAACTCAATTTAACATAAAAATATAATAACATTTCATATGCCTTCTTATTTAATTTATAAATATATATTTTGAAGGAAAAATATTAATTTACATTATTCACAGCTCTAGGTACTTAATTATATTTATAAATTCAAACTGTATGATATCAAATGAAAATGGTTTCTGCAAGAACTTGTAGATGTCAATAAATACTGTTTAAATAAAATATATAAATAAAATATAGTAACATTTAATATGCCTCTCTAAATTTTTAAAAATATATATTTTGATTTATTTTAAAGGGAAAATATTAGCTTACAATATTATTCACAGCTCTAGGTACTTAATTATCATAATCATAAATAAAGCCTTTAATTAACCAATTTTTGCTTTTAACATTTATGATTTTAAGGAATTTTTAGCTGTCCATAAATACTGTTTAAATAAATAAATAAAATAAGAACTTCCACTCAATTTAAATTAAAAACAAACTTCTTAGCAAATGGGTGACACCTGGAACCACCACATGTGCTTGAAATTATTTAGAATAATTCTGCGCACGCATTCGATTCAATTCATTGGCAATTATCTGGATAATTGCTGGCTCACGATTCCCAAATTTCGTGTCACTGCCAGGAGCACGCTGCCATCTCGGAGTCACAGCGATTGCGATGCGATGGCGATGGCGAATTCTATGAGAGGAGGCTTTCTGAATGGTCGCTGCTGCGGCTGCTGCTGCTGGGGTAGTGGCTCCTCGGTCGGAAACTCGGTCCGAAACCGGGGGCTTGGGATGGCTGCCGCTGCAGCTGCACTTCTGTGATTTACAATTTTTTCCGTTTGCTTATTTTCTGTCGCAGCCAGCGCCAACTGTCTATTTGTTTTTCTCTGTTTTCTTCTGTGTTTTTTTTCTGCCATGAGAAGAAGCAAATTTGCATACGATCTACGGACTTCCTTTCACAATAACCATTCAGGCTATATAAAGTCGATGAAAAAACTTTAAATACTTTCGAAATGCGAGCACAGGGCGCGCACACAACGAGAAAATATCAATATAAATACAATGTGATTTATTGTCAGAGGGAGAGAAGAGCGAAGAGTGAGGAGCGAAGAGAAGGCAGAAAAGGCCGTTTCCTTGCTGTCCAAACAAAAGACTTAGGCAACGAACTTGCTTTCACAAGCGCCTCTTAACAAATTATTGATTTATTGCCCAAAACACACACGCACACACGCCGGACAAAGAACGGTAGATCATAAACTATATATTTTTATATCGAGAGATATAAATATCAGTATGTAACCCACTGTAAAATATCTTTAAGTGCCTCACAATTAGTCAGGTCCATTTGTCGTAAAGTATGAAAACATCCCGAAAGCCATAGGAACTTATTCGGTATTTTATTTGACTTTGGATCCGAGCGAGTTCATAAAATTCTTGGCACGGCCATAGATCACGTGGGGTCGTCAACTTCGATGGGGGGAGTCCAAAAACTGATCGAAAAATAGGTCATAAACGTAGGGTTTAATTGGTCAGCTAAATTAATTTTTATTACCAGCGGTGGGTGGGTGGTCCTTGGGTTAATTTTAAATTGTATTAAATATAATATACAAATTAATTCTGAAGTTCCTTTGTTGCTGTAGTTTTCTTTGAATTTCCCTGTAAATGTTTGCCTTAAATATCCTTTATTAGCGACATGTCTCTCATAATAATAGTTCTTTAGGATAATGACAAATAATACATAAATATCCCATTTATTTATATAAAATATTTAAAATTATTTCCTCTGCCTTGCTTTATTTTTAATATTACGTTCTACATTTAAAACCTTTATTCGAGAAATGTCTCTCATAATTATTCTTTCTATATGTAAATATGTTCCATTCCATTTCTAATCCAATCTGAAGTTCTTTAAATAATTAATATTTAATGTTGTAATATTTTTTTTAAGATTAATGACAAATAAAGAGTTCAATGTTCTACACAAATATCTCATTTATTTATATTAAATGTTTTTAATATTCTTTCCTCTGTCTTGCTTTATTTTTAATTTTTCTTTTAACTTTTCCGTGTGCTCTAAAATAGTTCTCATTTTCGGCCAGCAAGTTCTTTGACCTTCCGGCGACTCCGTTCCAAGCCAAGCCGAAGAAGTGACAAATAAATAATAAATGAAGCAAGTCCGTCCAATCGGTGAGGTGAGAACGCTCGGCTAGTTATGTAATGTCGATGCTGGGAGCACACTTTAAGCGGCTTTATGATGTGTTAAAACTGTTGCACCAACAACCGAGGCAATGACGAGCCGCAGCTAAAAAAAAAATAATAATAAAAAAAAAGCAGAGATAAAGAAGGATGACGGCGACGATGACTGGCCAACGTCATCGTCGTCGTCGTCATCCTCAAGCGGCATTGTCGTTGTCATTGTCGTCATCGTGGAAATGCGGGTTTCGCTGTGGCTGCGATCAAGTGTTCGAAGCTCAGATACACGGTAAAATAATATAGGAAAAATAAAGTAATAACAAACAAATACTTGGAAATACAAAAATATATTTAATATAATTGTTGTAATTTAAAAACCCTTACATTTTTATTCCTTATTTATTTATTTATTTAATCATGACTCTCGACTTTATTTTTCTTTTTTGTTCCAGTGCAGCCTCAAATCGAGATCAGGCTACGAGCCCCAGCTTCTTCACTTTGGTCTTCATCTTTCGCCGATAATTGATCATCATCAGTCGGTTTTAATTGATCGCCTTTTGCCTTACCCTGCCGCGCCTTGCATTACATTGTATTACATTTAGTTTGATCGGCGATCGCTGAATCGGTGGATCGCCGGATCGGTGAATCGATTGTAATCAATCACTTTCGTGGAATTGTGTCTGTTGAATGAACTATGCTATATAGCCCGTTCTGTCCTGCTCGGTTCTGTTCCGTCGGTGGCCCAATAATCCGAGACCCATACGTTGCATTCATCAGTGGCGGATCAAGGAAAAGTTTTAGGGAATATATTTATATATTATTTATTTTAGAGCGATGAATGTTTTATAACTTTGATGGATAATGTTGAAATGTGCCTTAATATATTGCAATATAATATCAAACTAAAAGAAGCCATCTACAAAAGAGTTTCTAAAGGTTTATTTTTTAGAAAATATGTGTGTAAGCTAAATGTTTATTGATCTTATTATTAATTATGATATTAATTAATTTCATTGATATTTTTCTTGTTGTTAATTTATTTTTTATTATCCCAAAACATTTTAAGACGGTTTTAGCCCCGCATTGAGACCCCTTGCCAAAAGGCGCCACTGCACCAGCCACAGCTCTAGTTTTTCGCCCAGCTCCTCCTCATCGACTTTGGCTTTGACTTTGGCATTTTCCTTCCAATCATCAGCCACAATTGCGTACGTGAGCTGCAAGCCAACTCAAGGCGATCTCAAAGGCGATCCTATTTTATTCGATCGATCCCAGTTGCAGTTGCAGGTTGCCACATGCTGCGTCAATAAGTCACTCCTTGGCATTTGTGAAATGCATTAGATCAGCCAACATATCGTTAAAACGAGAAAGAAAGCTAACTTCGGTAAACCGAAGTTGGTATACCCTTGCAGTCTGTAATTGGATCATTGAAAATCGAACCATTTTAGTAATGTTGAAAAAACATCGAATTTTGTAAATTTTACATTTTACATGTAGAATTTTACATTTTCATATAAATGGACCGATCGATTCTATGGCAGCTATATGATATAGTGGACCGATCTTAATGAAATTAAAACCGTAATTCTAGAACCTTAAAAAACTGCTATGTCTTAAAATTTATAGAAATTCGTTGAAAAACAGAGAAGTTAAATTTTTTTTTACATTAATTTCGCCATCATTCCTATGGCAGCTATAGGATATAGTAGTCCGATTTCGGTCGTTCCGACATATATACTGCGTGCTAAAGAAATAAGACTATGCTGAAAATTTCAGCTCGATAGCTCAAAAACTGAGAGACTAGTTCGCGTAGAAACCGACAGACGGACAGACGGACAGACGGACAGACG
>VNJO01007949.1:0-92243 GCA_008042535.1 Drosophila tani
TAATTGAAAATTTAAGGTCTTCTTAAGAGCCTCTTATAGCCAATAAGAGAGTGATAGCCAAAAGCCGTGTATTTTCTGATTCATCATTCAAATTGTAAACATTTAAAACCAAAATATTGAAAATTATCAGAAATAAAATGTTGATCGATTTTTCATAAATTTCATCATTGAAATTGTCAAAAATGGGCAAAAAATTAATTTGTTTAAATTTCTAAACTAAGTAAGCAGAGTTATTACCCTAATCAAAACTAACATAAAAAACGCTTTCCGAATTGAATTTGAGACAGTTTTGACTTAGTTATGAATATTTTTGACTTAGATTTTTCCAGAAAACAATTATTGAAAAATTTGCTTTTATAATTGAAAATTTAAGGTCTTCTTGTCAAAAATGGGCAAAAAATTAATTTGTTTAAATTTCTAAACTAAGTAAGCAGAGTTATTACCCTAATCAAAACTAACATAGAAACGCTTTCCGAATTGAATTTGAAACAGTTTTGACTTAGTTATGATTATTTTTGACTTCGATTTTTCCAAAAAACAATTATTGAAAAATTTGTTTTTATAATTGAAAATTTAAGGTCTTCTTAAGAGCCTCTTATAGCCAATAAGAGAGTGATAGCCAAAAGCCGTGTTTTTTCTGATTCATCATTCAAATTGTAAACATTTAAAACCAAAATATTGAAAATTATCAGAAATAAAATTTTGATCGATTTTTCAAACTTTCATAAGGGGTTACATCATTGAAATTGTCAAAAATGGGCAAAAAATTAATTTGTTTAAATTTCTAAACTAAGTATGTAGATTTATTAAACTAACCAAAACTAACATAGAAACGCTTTCCGAATTGAAATTAAGGAAGTTTTGGCTTAGTTATGACTATTTTTATCTGGGAAAATGTGAGTCGCTGGGAATAATGTTTTTTATGCATAATGCCTCAAAATTTCTTCTACAAACAAATATATCAGGCATATATAGCATACACATACCGGCGTATTTTGTATATCATTCTCATCGATTGGGGAAACCACTGTTCGGGGGTGTCAGGTACCAGGCGAACCTAAATACTAAATAGAGCATGGCTCTGATGCGAATAAACTTAATATAACAGTTTTAGGGCAGAGATCCCAAGATAACTGTTATAATTTAGTTAGTCTAAAAGTGCAGCGTCCACTAGCTGTCATTTCAGCTCGCCTGGTATTTCATTCCCATCGATGAGTAAATTGGATGGAAATTTTATGGAAACTGGAATGAAATTTAGTGAATGAACCCTCTGAACGGCGTTTTAGGTACCAAGCGAACAGAAATACTAGATACAGGATGTGTTCCCCAAATATCTGTTATAAAACAGATTTCTGTGGGCCTGATATTTTATTCTCATTGAGTAATACTCTAGAAATAGCAGCTGGTAGCTTTTCCTGCCCAAGCTGATCCTCGGCAGCTTATTTGGGTTTTTAAAGCTGCCCGGGGAATGCGAAAATGCAAAATGTAGACTGGTGGAGTGCAGGGTTCGATGCGATCTTCGTGTGCTGTTGGTAAATATTAAATGGCGCTGGCCGGAAGCGGAAGCGGAAGTGGGTGTGAGCAGTGGGCAGTGCCACCGAGAGCGGATGTGGAAAGGGAAACGCCACTTTGCGGTCAACAGCAGGCCACGCCCTCTCGCTCACCTGCCGTCCTCCGCCGACCAACTCCCCATGCGGTGCAGAACACGTTTCATTCAATTTATTTGCCATTTCCCATTTCAATTCGTTTCGGGCCGCCAATTACACAACATGGCCCTGGCAATGGGGGAAAGGAATGCTTCAGCTCCAGCTCCTGCTCCAGCTCCTGCTCCTGATTCTGCTCTTCATTCTGCTAGCCCTTTCTCTCGCCTTTCTCCCGCCTTTCTCCCGCCTTTCTCCTACATGTGTCCCATTTCTCTGGCCATTTGCTTAAAGCCTTTTCACGCAGGCGATGTTCCTGCTGCTCCTGCACCTGCTGTTCCAGTGCTGTCAATTTGTCCTTTTCCGGATAGGAATTTCCATTTTTATTTATTTATTTATTTTGCACAACAAAGAGTACTCTTCATATTTAATATATTTAACTTATCACCTTATTTCTAATATAATTGAAAAAAAAATTACACAACATATTTGTCCCTTTCTTGATACCCTTTTTGATATTTTTTATAACTTCCTCGGAGCACCACTGAAAGCCTGAAACAATAGCCGAAACTCCAAGGGTAAAGGCTCTATCCACCCCCTTGTCTGTATGGGGGCGGAAATGTGGAAAATGTGGGCGTGGCTGTGTGCTCTGAGGCAGCTGGCAACACCACATCATCATTAGCATATTGACATGTGGCCAAATTTGGTCACGTTCCATTTCATTTCAATTCATTCTGACATTGCCAACGGAGTTCGAATCAATTTTCCATCTTTGTCCTTTCAGTCGCTTCCTTTTTGGGTTCCTTGGTCCTGGGTCCTGATAACTCAGAAAAATAAGAATGAAAACGAATGGATGCCATACTAATTGCTGACGCCTCTGGATGGTTGAACTCGGGGAATTCAAAATTTAAAAAAAAAAAATTAAATAATAAACTTCTCTAGTTTTTGGCAATTTTAAATATCACAAGACTGTTGAATTTTCCCTACTCTCTTAATTAATTACATTTATGACCAGCCTTAACAGAAGTGGAAAAAATCAAAACCAAATGGAAATAGTTGCTGTTTTTAGGGATTTTTAAAGAGCGTAAATAACTTGATAATAATAATAATAATAATAATAAATAACTTGAATGTTTTCCGACATTTTCCCATTGCTACCACAGGCAATGGCCATCACAAACAGAAAGTCCTGCAAGAAGTGCTTTTTACTAGGGGCTAGGGAGTCCAAGGATAGACCAGGATCTAATCACAACTTGGGACTCAACCAGTGGCCTTTGCCAAGTCAATGAGGATACAAATTAAATGTCTCCTATTAGCTGTCTGCTTTTCCGCGTTCGCACTTTTTTCCTTAAGCTCGAGGAATTTTTCTCGCCAAGAAGAAGGTTATACATTTTATTAAAATTAATTTCTAGGCCTGAGAGGCAACAAGGTCAAGCAATAGTCAAGCACCCCCCACCTTAGCTGTCTCTCACTCAGTTCACAACCTTCCACACTCCCGGAGTAAGTAAATCATTTCTTAGTTGATTTTGTACACGGAGCTTGGCTCTCCATATTTACTCTAACAAATATTTCGTGTTCAAAAAGTTACAAAAAAAAAAAATTACACTGAAAAATATTACAGGGTAAGAGGGACTAGGACCGACGCCGACCCAGAACCGAGCGGACGTCGCTGGTGAATCGCAAGGCGTCGAGGAAGGGCAGCAGATTGAGCAGTTCCGTGTCTTCCGGATCGTAGACGAAGCTCTTGATGGGCAGCGCGTTGTCTGGGAAGTCGCGGTACGCAGCCGGCGAGTTATCAACGATGAAGGTCCGCCGCATGTCCTTGCTGATCCGTGTGAGGTCCTTGGTGAGCAAGTAGAGGTCTTTGTTGCGACTCCGCCACTTGTTGAGGCGACAATGCTGGCGGTAGAAGCGACGAGTCAGCAGGCCACGTCCGCCGTCCAGGCGATCCACCACCTGGCCGGCGTATTGCTCCTTGCTGGCCGTATAGATGACCAGGTCGTACCACTTGGACACTACGCTCAAAAAGAAGTCCACGTGGGGCCGCTTGAACACCCGGATGGCGATCGGACGGATGCCATTGTTGATTTCCACGTTGATCACGTAGTCGGGAGTGGCCTTCTCCGGCATCTGGCCGCAGCAGCTCCATTTGCCCGGCCTGGCGGGATCCTCGTTACAGGAGTGCACCAAAGTCTCGTCCAGGTCCAAGACCAGCGTCTTCCGGTGTCCCAAGACCGCCAGCCTGGCAGCGGATGTCGGCGACAGGGCCACCTCCCTGTAGCCGCCATCCTCGGGGCAGAAGCACCCGACGATCCACCCACAGATCCACCCACAGATCCATTCACGGATCCACCCACAGATCCATTCCGCTAGGAGGGCAAACAGGCGCCGGAAGTAGTTGCCCAGGCTGCGGGCAAAGGAGATCCCGCTGGGGCTGGAGCTGGATCTGGGGGTGGCCATCTTCGAGTTGGAGGCCGCAGGCCTGTCAGGATGAGCGGAGTGAGCGGGCTGCTGGCTAACCATCTGCGGATCGACGGACTCGTTGCCCCTCATCTCTCTTTAAAATATATACAGTTTTTACTTACGTTTTGTGCAGTTTTTTGATTTAATTTCGTTCACTTCAAGTTAATTTGTAGGTTTTCCGAGCGGAGTTAATTCTCGTCACTTGTCGACTAGTCTGTATTAATAAAAGTTGGATTGTGACAGGATTAGAGGTGGCCAAAAATCGATGTTTTGCTCAATCGATTCGTTTGATGCTTTTACTAGTAAAGCATCCATACTATCGATGATTCTTAAGTCAAAAAAATTTTAAGCCTTGGGTTTTTCTCACTCAACTCGACTTCGGCTTTAAGGGATTCATTTCCAATCGTGATCTGTCATATAAGATAAATCATTTATCAAAAACAGAACTATAACCAAATATTTACCTTACAATATTCAAGAGAGAATCGTCATGATCTTTTATGCTTTTGTAAACATTTTAAAGGCTTAAAATGGAGTCTAATCGGTAAGTTCTATTTTTTTTTTTTTGCAATATTTCTTTTTAAAAATGGCAATGCCTGAAAAAAGTTTAAAAAATCGATAGTATCGATAGTTCTCCGATGTTTTTCCAGCACCAGACAGGACTGCTAGTGCTGTGAAATGCTTCTTTTATTCAGTTGGCAATACTTTCTTCTTCTTTAAGACCTTTCAAACTGAATTGTTTCCACTGAGAATGGCTAATAGCTCATTATTATTATTTTCAGAGACTAACCTTTGTATATTTCGGTATTAATTTTTTGCAGTAACTAAATAATACTTTTGCGACTCTAGAAATTGATTATAGTATGATATTTATATATGAAATACATTTCTTCACATAATTTAATATCAAAAGAGCATTTTTAAAAAATAATTATCAATATAATCAATAATTATCAATATAATAATAATAAATAATAATATAATATTGAAAAAAACCTCCACTTTAAGTATAGAAAGGGTCTTCGATAGTTTGGTATTAATACCAGGCTTGCCCTTAATTTCTGTGCAATTTAACTCAACCTCACATCAAAGAAAACCCTCTAAGAAAAATAATTTTAGAGATGCACCTTCAAAAAACTTTGCGTTAGACAAGAAAACCCTTTCTTCCGCTCCCTGCCTGGCTTTTTTGTGGCTGCCCTTTTTCCCTTTGATTGTCTTGCTGTTCCGAGACTTTTTCTCCTCCGGCTGCTCTCCATTATAAATGGCAAGTAAAGTGCGGAGCAGAGAGCGGATGTGCACCCTATTTCCCATTTCCGGTTTGGTCCGCGGGGACACCAGCTTTTGGCACGAAATAATATTTGCATAATAGCAAACAGAACCGACTGCAGCTCCCCTTCTGCTGGGGGTACTTGGCCAAAAGATGACAAATGACATTAAGGAGGCTTAGCGCCTGCGTTTTTCCCCACATTTTCCTGCTCCGGCCACGCCCCATCATTGCACTGAGGAGGGGCACTGAGGGGGGAAAATTTGAATTTGACTTTCAAAACGAATGCAACACCCCTCGCCAGTCGCCGTCCCTCCCCTTGTCACTTCCTTCCGCTTTTGGAACACACACTTGTGCATCCGGCGACCTCGTCCTTTCGTCCTTCCGTCCCTTGGCTGGCACAGGTCCTCGCCCCTCGACAGCCCACGCCCCCTGTAGACTGTAGACTGCAATTATTTTTTTCCGCCTTTATTTCGCCTTTTTTTCTTTATTTTTGCCTGCGCCAAAAGGGAACGTGCAGCGCTCTTTGATCCTCTTTGGCCATATATTTGCTAACGACAATGACAACGGCGATGTCTAGCGAAGATTCAGGTGTATATCTATATAGAGATATATGTGCACGACGAGAAATTCGGGTTAGTTCTAAGACTAACAGTCTTTGAATTATATTTACAAATTAAATAAACATTAAATTTTGGGTAACAAAAAATGTCATGGGGTCTATTTCAGTTCTGGGGAATATGTATTGATATGAAAATAAATATTCAACATTTAGTAAATTAATATAATAATGAAAAACTATAAAATATAAATTCTGGGGAATATACATCTTACTAAATCTGATTTATTTGATTGACAAATAAGTGTTCATGCTGAACAAGGGGTTTTCAGCCACATCGCATTGATCCGGCTCGAAGGACCAAAGTGCTTTCATTATTATCAGTATTTATAAAGGCCCCTCCAAGTCAATTTACTTGATTATTTTATAAACTTAAATTCTCTTAGTACTTTAAATATTTTCCAGTGCTTTTCCCCCCCTTTTCAGAACCCCCCGCCCCTCGATGCTGCCACTGTGTTGGCATTTGTTTTATGGCCACGCCCGCCACTTGGTCCGAAGTGCAACTGCAACTGCAGCCAACTTTTTGCACGGCGCTCGCTCGGTTCGGCACTTGAAACTTCTCAATGGCACTCCGGCCCTGGCTGTCTCCAGAGACTCTCCCTCCTCCTCCTCCTCCTCCTGCTTCCGCCTCCCCACCCGGGGCTTTAGCCGATTTTCCTTGATTTTTCCCCTCGTCGATTTGCCAGCACTCACCATCTCCCAATCCCAATCCCAATCCGGTTGGAAAAGTCATTCCTAATCCCGCAGTTGCATATTTTTACTGCTAAGCACGTCGATGGCTGCCAAATTAGAGAACAAAATGCTGGCATTAGGGGGGGTTAGAGGGGGATTGGGGAGTGGGAGGTCGTAAAGCGCGAAATTCCAGGGATTCAATTGATATTGATTTAACGTCAGGTGTTCGAGTGCAGCGCGAATATCGGTTGACAATTGCAATAAACGTTTTGAAGGAAGAAAAATGGCAGGGAGCTTGGTGGCAGATGCCAAATTTCATTCATTGATTTAAGTGAAGCCTTAAAAGGGGGTTTAAATTCAAGAAATTCGTATTAAGTTGATATTTTTTAAATTTAAATTAAGCTATATATTCCAGAGACTTTCTTTTTTAATTACCTCTGATGCTTCCTGAGAGCCTTTTATTTCCAAGCTCAACTTTAGTTAGCAAGTTGAAAACTCACATTATCCTTGGCCATTGGCCATTGGCCATTTTGGCCTGATGCTCGTTATCAAAATGTCAGCTAGTTTTATTGGCGTTGCTCCTGGGTGTTGTATGTACGTTGTATCGCTGCTGTCATTGTCAACGCTCATGGCCTGAGTGCCATGAAAGATTGCGCTGCATCTTTGGCACGTCTGCTGCTCCTTGCTCCTAGTCCTCCTCCTTTGGCCGAAAAAAAACCTGTCCAGGTTGCCGTGCAATTTTCCAATTTCTAACTCGACTAACTTGACTCGAGGCTGTCGAGGGGGGCGAGAGAAAAAACACCTAAAAGTAAGAGGAGACAAAGAAAAAAACAGGGACTTTCCAGAGTAACGACTAGTAGAACACCAACTATGAAAAACAACATTAGCCACTGAAGGCTCTAGGGTTTTTAAAAATTTAAATAACATAATTTAAATACATTTAAATAATAAGAATTATAATTGATTTAAATGTATATAAATTATAATTTATTACACAAATTTCTTGAGCAAAACTACTAAGGCTTTCTTACTTTTTGACTAAATTTTTTTATTTTGGGTTTTATGTCGAACCCATATCTTTTTGTGGCACCCTAGTAAGCCGTATAAGCCATAATTATTTCACTTATATATTTTGTTTCAAGTTAAAAATTATACAAATTATAGATTCAGATATGTTTATTTTCTTTTTCATAATAAAAAATTTTTTTACTCATTTTTGCTATACAAATTCATGATTCCATGACATGATTCTCGCACTAACTTTTGTTTTAAGTTAAAACTATATAATATTAAAGATTCAGGAATGTATATTTTCTTTTTCATAATAAATAAAATTTTTTTCTCATTTCCTAAATAAATTCTATTACAAAAATGTTTTATTCTCATTTTGTACTTTAAAAATTCTATTCTAAAAATCATAAAAATCATATTAAATTAATAAGAATACACCCTTTTCTCTGCCCCAACTACAGGGTATTCAAAAAGGCGAAGGAACGAAGACGCTGAGCTGACGGAGTGGATGCAACACGAAGAAATATGGCAGGAAAATTGCAAAACAGCGACAAGAAGGGGAAAACAAAATCAAAAAGCACTCACATATTTTCCAATTTGGCGAGGGCAAACGAGGAGCCAGCTTCTGCTGCAGCCCCTGCTCCTGGTGCTCCTGCTCGTGCTCCTGCAGGATGCTGAAGGATGTTGCTGCCGTGTTGTTTATGTCGCTGTGGCAATGAAAGCGAAATGCGAAAGTCAGCCGGAGTTGAGTTGCGTTCCATTGCGTTGAGGTGGACGGTCGACGTTGGAGCTGGAGTGGCCATTTTTCATTTGCCATTGGCCACTCTGGCGCTCCTCCGGAGCTGCTGTTGCATGGTCATTACCCAAAAACCGAAAGCAAGGCCAACGTCAAAAGGCAGCGGGCAGCATAGAAGAAATGCCACAGAAAACTAGCTGAAAAATAGCAAAGGAAAGTTTGTTCCATTTAAATCATTTATATAAATACTTTCTAGCAATATTGGCTTCAAATGGCATAAGAAACTTTATAAGTAGTTTTCACAGTGAGTTTTTCTAACCTTTATAAATATATAAATATTTTCTAAAACAGTAATTACTTCTACTTATTTTTTTATATTTTCCTCTCTTAATTTTCTTTGAGAATAAATTAAAATTTAGCTGAAAAATAGCCATTGGCCTTAAATAAAGAGCACCATCGAGCGAGCCACATTTATCATCGTTTTGGCCACCGGCCGCATGTGGATGAGGACAAAATTTAGAATTATTTTACATGGCCCGCAGCTGCAGGGCCGGAGTCAACAAATCAATCAAGCTGTCCGAGTTTTTGGTAGCCGCCACCTGGACACCAAGGAGAGCCAGAGCTGGAGCCCGGACCAGGATACATTTGCATCCATCCCACAGATACGATTCCCGGGAGGGAGCCACCACCAGCAGAATGCGATATGGCCAAAAACTTATGGCCAGCCAGAGGGGGTGAAGTGACAGCTGCCGGACACGAAGGTGAAACAGCTGCCGGACCAGGCCGAGTTTCAGTAGTTTCTAGTTGCCGGTGGCCAAATCCCAGAGCTCCCCGATGGCCAGTGTCCCTGTCCTCAATTAGCCCCCGTCCAGGGTGGACCTTGTAGCTGTCATCGTCAGGGCATTTTCCCAACTTCCTGGGCTGGCTGCCCGGGGGAGGCTGGATCATCGGCATCCTGGGGTCCTCTGTCCTTCAGGAAGAGCAGCAGCAGCAGCAGCCTGCGAGTGCAATTAATCTTGCGAGGAGCAACAAATGAACAAAGCACGGCAAGGAATATTATTTATTATTATTTTTCTGTGGAGAAAAAAAGGATGTTTATTAAAATAAAATAAATAAATAAATATATTTATCTTTACCATTTTTTTGACTATTTAATTCAATTATTTAATTTAATTTTCCAGTGCATGTCCGGTGCCATGTGTTTGAGCTACTTTAAATTATTCAAGAGGCAGGCAGAAGTTTACCTACTTAGTATTCAGAGTTTAAATTAGAAGCACAAACTAATAATACTTGCAGCTCTCGAGAAAAGTCCTGCAAAATTTCAGTTTTCCCTGAATAAAAAAAGACCAACACAATTGACTTCAAATGACCAAGTCCTAGGGACCATATGTCCTGTCATGTAAATGCAGTCGAACACGAAGGTCCTTCGATTCAAGGCCGCTGGCATTACGGTAATTGCAAGGATTTGTCACACGACAGCACAACAACCACTCACAACATAGACTCTCGACAAAAAATGAAAGGATGAAGGTCCACAGGCGAATTCAAATATTTGTTTAATCAATTCTATATGTGCAAGCAGGCAAAGGACATGGCACAGTGTCAATCACACAACTAAGACCTTTTATTAAGGAAATTTCTAAGCACTAAAAATATTTTTAAATTAGGTATTTATTATTAATTTATTTTTATTAAGGAAAATTCTTGGCAAATAAATAAAATGGAGTTTGGCTTCATAGGTGGAGCATTCACTGTACCTCAAACATGCCTGGTTTGTAGCCTTGATACATAGAAATATGTGAGCCAATTTTATACATATATATATTATATATATACACACCTGTGTGTTCGGGTTATATGCATATCAATATTTGCCTCGATGCCTGCGGCCAATTTGCTGGTGCGGAAAGCGGGGGGGTTCTTTGGCGGCGGGGGATAACGATCTGGTTTTGGTTTTTCGATTTCTTTTTTATTTTTATTTTTTTGATGGGATTTACCGCTGGCTTTTTTTCATAGCCTTTTCGCTGCGAATTCTGCGGTGCAATTGTGAAAAATGCCAGCAAATTGGATTTGCCATAGCCAAAAAAAAAAGGGAAACAAATATAAGGAAACGAAGAAAAAGGAGAAATAACCCATGTATGATTCGAATATGTATGTATCGGCACACACATATTTATTTAATTTGTATTTCATTTGCATTTTCAATGCATTCGGAAACGGAAATGAGGCCAAGGAGCCAGAGGAAATGCAAAATGCAACTTGAAAAATTGTTAAGCTACATTATATATATTTTTACATTTTTCCCATATTGAATTTAAGAGCAGGCCTTGCCTTTATGTCATTGCAATTTCTCTCCCTATTTTTAAACCTTTTTCTATCTTAGTTTTTTCTATTTTTGGTTAGCTAACAAAGTATCTGCTGCATCTATTTCCAGGCACAACAGTTGTTGCTTTATGGCAATCACCAAGGTAACTTTGGCATCCGGTTTGCCGGCATCGGGATCGAGATCCTGGGATGACACCTGCTCTCTCCCGGCTTAAATTATGCGACAGTAACAGCCCCAACAATGGAGGCACACATCCACCTCAGTAGCGACAACCAACAAGCATTGCAATTGCAATTGCTATTGCAGCGGGCGAGGCTCCAGGCAGAGGGGCTGGGACGGGGACTGGGACTGGATTGTAGGTGTCAATGCCCATCGGGGGCACCGAGGGGTGACAATGACAAACCCGGCAGCGGTAGCGGCAGCAGCAGCGGGTTTAGCAACTGGTTGCCAGGATGACAGGTTCTCCAAGCCCAGCACTGAGCACTGAGAGAAATCCCAGAGCCCCGGGGGGATGAGCCATATGCCAGAGATTATCAGCAGGGAGGGGAGGTTGCCTAAGGAGATCCGAAGGAGCAACCTCTTTTCTAGAAAATGAAGAAATTTATTTGATTTTAAATTAAATTAGATTTACACTTTAATCTGCATTAAAACTTTCTTTATTAAATACTTACCAGCAATGCTTAGGAGCGGGTATTCCATGGTCGATACATCGTGCCTCTTTCTATAATATTTTTCTTTCCCATTTCAGGCTGCGCTTGGATGTGGATTGAGCAATGGAGATGTTGATGTAGGCCACGTCCGTACAATAGACCCTGTTGGTCCAGGCCCCCAGCATCCAGAATCCATTTCCATAACCCCGCGTGAGCAGGGGTCTTTTTTCTATGTTTTTCTATGGCGACTCCCTGTTGCTGATGCACCCGTTCGGTACTATCCTGGTCCTGGTACTGCTCCCGCTTTGCTCCCTGCTCCCTTCTCCCTGCTACTGCTCCTGCTCCTCCTGCTCCTCCTGCTCCTGCTCCCTGTTCCTGCTCCCTGTTCCTGCTCCCTGCTCCTGCTCCCTGCTCCCTGCTCCTGCTCTCTGGTCCTTGTCCCTGCTCCTGCTCCTGCTCCTGCTCCTGCTACTCCTCCTGCTTCTGCTGTTGTTGTTCAACAAAATGTCAGCCTCGGCGAATTTTGCAATTTGAAAGCCACACAAATCACAAAAACTACAAGAGCAAAAATACAAAGCAAAATAGTTAAAAAATGTAAGAAGCCGATGCCCTTAATACCCTTGAAAAAGAGCTTGAAGGGCTTTAAATAAAAGAAGAAATAAAATAAAATTAAAATATATAAATAAAAGTTTCCAGTTAAAAAAGAAAAATATTGACAATATTTTTATGAAAACAAAACTTAACAATAAAATATTTAGTTTTAAATATTCAGCTTTAAATAAAATAATATATAAAATAAAATAATAATAAAATAAATTATTAAAAGAGCTTGAACGGCTTCAAATAAAAAAAAAAAAAAACCATATTAAAATAAATTAATAAAAGTTTTCAGGTAAGTAAGTTAAGTCTTTTGAAGTTAAGTAAAGTCTTCTGAAAACAAAACTTAATAATAAAATATTTGTAGTCTATTTAATCATTTAATCAATAAAATACATTTTTTAAGGACATATATACCTTCAAATAGTAGAACTTGTAATTAAATTCTAAATTTAATATGTACCTAGTATTATTAGTCTTTGTACATAAATTCCAGGGTATCACAGTGTTTATTAAGCGCCGTACCCTCACATATTCCCCAAGAACTCTAGCAATCCGTGATGGCTAATGCATATGTGCTGGTTAAGCTATTTAATGGACCATTATTCACCGGTTAGTGTAGTGTCATAGACAAAGCGGCAATTAAACTGGCTAACCTGGGACAAGATTGCTTTCCCCGGAGCCAATCGCACGATACCCCAATTAAAGGGTATGAAAGAAAAACAAGCTTGCATGCAAATGTTTCAATTTTTTTCCAACTCCAGCTGCCAAAAAATACTAAAAAAAAGAAAGCCAAAAACGGAAAATAGGGAAATAGAAAAACAGGAAAGTGGCAGAGTGCAGAAATATGCAGACTGAAGTTTTAGCCAAAGCCCAAGCCAAAGCCGAAACAGAAACTGAAACTGAAGTTGAAGTTGAAGTTGCAGTTTCGGTTTGAGGCATGTCCCTGGCCCTGGCAGGGTGGAAGTCCATCTGTGTCCAGACGCAAAATCTTCAGCTTCCTTTGGCTTCCCTGGCAGCTGCTTTATTTAAAAATAGCGCAGTTTATTATTAAAGGACTGCCCGGCTTGAGGCAGCTGCCTCTGCCTTGTATTTTCCTGCTCCTTGAGCTCATCTCAGACCAATTAAATATTGTATTTATCTTAATAACCTTTTTGTTTAATAAACTCCTTGTTGATCTGGCTCTTCCTCTCGGTTTTCTTTGGCTTTTCTTCTCTGGCTCACTTTTCCCCCTCACACTATTTGTGGATTAAGTTTCCTCGGTTCGAATGCTTTGTGGGGTGTGTGCTGTCTGTTGTGTCTGTCGCTCATTAGCGCTCATAGCCTCCGCTGGGTTTTTCCTATTTTCCCAACCCATTTCCCATTTCCCAGGCCCCTACTAATCGTTTGTGAGTACTTTTTTTTGTTCCTTGCCGGCCGCCGCACTTTGCAATTTGATTAATTCATGCTTCCTTGATGCCTTTGCCTCGGGGGTCATGGCATTAACCCATTAAGCCTGGCTGTTCAATTAGTTAACTTTAAATAATTACCAAGGACTTGGACAATTATAATTTAATTCCTGCCAACTTACATGGAAGAACTTAAATAAATTACCAAGTACTTGGGCTAGAGAGAGGAATATACATATGTAATTAATATTTAATTCGTATTATTTCAACTTACATGGAAGAACTTAAATATTTAATGTATATTTTTGGCTAAATTCCCGCATGCCAGTTAGTGCTAATTAATGGGTTAAGTGCCGACCCCTGCTCGGGCAATTAGAGGGGGGCCTCGGGAATCCCCTTTCAAACACGTTGAGAACGTTGGGGGAACCCCCGCTTGGAGTCCTGTGTAATCGATAGCTGAAAGCCTCGCATTTGCTCCGCCACTTGAGCTGTCATCAAAAGCTGCTCAATTTTTGATTTTGATTTTGATTTTGGGGCGGGTTTTGCAGGCAGGACTCACTCCCCAAGCCCCTTTGGCAGATTTCTGATTGCGCAACAACATTTCCCCTTTGCGCGTTTATCAATTTCCGTCATCGACAGCAGCCGAAGGAGGCGAAGGAGCCAACTAGGATATGCTTGCCCCCAACGTCAACGTCAGGCGGAGGGAACTCGAAGACTCCACTTGAGTTCCATCCATATTTCCCCGGGTGCTTCGTGTGTCCTCCTCGATTTTCTCAGCTTTCTCTTCCATTTTTTTTTTTTTTGCGGCCCGGTCTTGGTTCAATATCTCAGGACAGAAGTTGCCTCTGACTCGGCCATTTCCCATTGGCATTCGGTGAATCCCTTATCCCTTTGCCCCCCCGGTTTGCGGTGGCCACTATTAGCCCGAGCTTTAGCTAAGATCGATCCTGGGGGAGTCCTTAAAATGGTTTGCATGTAACCCAGCCGCCGGATATGGACGAGAGCGAGTGTGTACCCCCTTTGTGTGTGTGTGCTGTGCATGACGCTTTATGCTTTATCCACTTGAACTCTTTCAGTTTTTTATCTATTAAATCATGATTGGCTACAATTTACACAAGTGGAGTCCTCGACTCAACTCAACTCAACTCCCCTAAACTCCTTCGTTTCACTTCCACACAAACTCCAAGCTGAAGTTTCTCTTTGGCCTTAACCCCTTTGGGCCCTTTCAGGCATGTGCTTCAAATTGGTTAGAAGATACCGAGTTTCTTTTGGCTAGCTGGGATTTGTCATATCTCATATCTCTCATGGTTTCGGTCAAGAAAATAAGGCTAATTCAAGTTTGCAATTGATTCTGAAGACAGGCCACAGCCACAGGTTAGAGAAGCAGTAGAAATCTGGCTTTAATGGCATAAGGAGATGGTTAAAATAAATAAAAGTGAGTATTTCTGGTACAATAAATATAACTAAACCAGAGAGGAAAGAAAATGTATAAATATAGCTATATCTCTATGAGCTACCTTCATTTTCTAAGAGTAAACTTTTACAAAGAGAATAAAATTAAGGAAAATAAACTATCTAGGACTAAAGGCTCAGTTAAATAACTCAAACATAATTAATTGTATTCCCTCATTTAAAATATTATTTATATATAATTTATATTATATTATTATATTATTTCTTTATTTTATTTACATAATATTTAATGTAAAGAAGGTTAATTCCCATTTTTCAAAGCACAGCAATGTAATAAATGTTAATAAACTATTCTCTCAAAGCAGAAACACAGAAGAAAAAAAAAACACAAGCTATTTATTTATTAAATTTATATATAAATTATAATGTATATAATTAACACATATTTATATAATTTAATTAAAAAATTTAAATAAAAGAATGAAAGAGTTTGAAACGGATATAATGCTTTAATGTAAAAAAGTTATATTCCCATTTTTGAAAGATTTTAAGTAAATCAATAAATCTTAATAAACTTTTCTCTCAAAGCTGAAACACTGAAGGAAAAACAACATGCTACTTATTTTTTAAATTACATTACACATTTATATGATATAATTTAATAATTTAAATTTAAGAATAAAAGAGTTTAAAATGAAAATAATGCTCTATCTTGCTAAATACTCCCTTTAAAATATAAAAAATTACTTACCCATAAGCCAATAAGGTTTTCTTTGGCGAAAATAAACTCTTCGCTTATTGTTCTCAGTGCACCCGTATCCTTGGCCTGCCCGTATTTATTTTCTTATCCCACAATTTGGGGCTGCTCTCTTTTTGGCGCATTTTATTACATATTCGGTTTCAGTCATGCGTTGTCCCCATCGCCGTCGATGTCGTCGTCTTGCGTTATTCATTTCCAGATTTCCTTGCTCGTTTTTCTCGCTTTCCTCTCGCTTTTCCTTTTTCGGTCTTCATTGAAATGCCAGTGTAAGGGGTTCCATTTCGCCGCTTTGATTGGTTTCGAGCATGTAGTTACCAAAAATTCCAGTGCCAACTCTGGATTGCTCCCGTCGCGCCATCGGTTGTCCCTCCGCCGCCTTGTCATTTGAGTCCTGCACTGAAGGGCACTGAAAGAAATCAGAGATAATCAGAAAAATCAAAAAATTAAATAATTTGTTAAATTAAGTCAAGCCTTGCTTACATCTTCCTAACATTATTATATATTTTAGTGTCTTTAAGCGCTTAGTGTTTAAATAAGGAATTATTTGGCACTCTTAACTTATTTATATTTATATTTTTCTGTATATAAAATCCCTTTTTTTTATTTATAATTTTCCCTAATGTAAGGCAACTCTATTTTGCTGAGTGCACGTCGGCGTGCAAATTGCAGCTGTTGGCATTTCCCATCATCAGTGGCTGAGACTGTCAGTCAATATTAAAGGGCCATTAGTTGGGGGGGGAAAGCAAAAAGTAGGGGGCAGGAAAATAGAGGCATGAAGTTTCAAAGAAAATAATTTAAAGGCAGACATTTTTGAAATTCTAGCTCAACGATTATTCTCTCTAATTTATTAAGTTATATATGGAAATATCCCCAAGTCTTTCCCCTTTTCTCTGCGTCCAATCATCCGACAATTGTCAACTGGTGTCGGGAAAAGCGGAAAATCGTGCTACGAAAATGGCTCAAGTGCTTGCCATAAATATTGAAGGACCATTGGAACCCCATCTAGGATTCGCACACACGAAACTTTATATAAATAAACATAAAAGAAATCTAGGTTGAGGTCGTATTGAATAAGCTTTGATTTTTACAAGCTAACATTTTTTTCAGAGTGCTTAAAATAGTTTTTAAAAATATCAAAGAAAGATTTATGAATGCATTATAATTTAAATTACCTTAAGAATTAATAAATTTATGAATACATTAATTCTTATACACATAAATATATTATTCAGTTATTTTACAAGCTACACATAAGGTATACTTCTCATAAACATAAATGAAAACACTTGGAACCTCAAACATAATTTATAAATAGTGAATAAATCTATAAAATTATGGGATTTTTAAATATTTAACTATATGTTAAAATGTTAAGATAATAGGGGGATTAATAAATATTGAACTATATTTTAAGATTGTTAAATAAATTTATTAATAAATTTATAAATATTAAACTATATTTTAAGATAGTTAAATATTTATATGTCTCATGCTCCGCATAAAGGAAAAATAAATCAAGGAAACTAGGCAGCTCAAAGGCAAGAAAATGAGAAAAAGCGCCAGTGGAGCAGCAAGAAATAACTCCAATCTGCCTTAGATCCAGTTAAAAATATATATATTTATGGCCTTGCATATATATTCAAAGATGTATATATATTTATTTTGCTGGCAGTGAAATCACATTGCAAATCGCATCTTGCGCTGTAAAATTTATTAAAGCGGAAATTATTCATTGCACGATCGAGTGGCTTTTATGATTGCCAGCTTGCCGCAGATTGGGTCCAGGACCTGCACTCGTCTTCCGACTCCCTCACACGTAATTGATTGATATATATATTTTTACACTCAGTGTATATATGTGTTTATAGGATATATATCCCGTTACAAGTGCATACATATGTGATAGGGCACGTTGATGTGCCATAATTAGCCTCAACTCTGGGGCTCTCGGGCTCCATAAACAGCGAAGTTTGCCGCATGCGACGCAAATGCAATTCGATTTTGATTTTATTCATTTGATGCATATTAAATTGAACAATTTGCCAACAGCTTAACACGAGGACGAGAGCCAGGAGGAGCCAGGACGAAAGGGTTCGAGGGCTGCAGATAAATGTGGAGAAAATTTGCGCAACCGCCTTTCAGTTGTCAGTTTCCGTTTGCGGCAATTTTAATTAATAAAAATTGACATTTTGCCAGCAGAAATGCAATTGCAAAAGTAAAAAATATAATATATTATAATATAAAATATATAAAATGCAGCCTCTGACAGCGACGGCGAGCTGGGGCAATAAATATTTAATATTTAGTGGCAGCCCATTGTTCAGCGACTTTGCTCTACTGTTAAATCCGCCATAATAATGCCCAGCGACATGACAAGGACACACAAAGGATAAAGGATAAGTGGGGGGCATGGGCATCGAATGAAACGGGACGGAATGGAATGGATTGAAATGAAATGGCATGGAATGAAACGTGAAAACATGGAATTGTGGTTGGCATTATTAATACATGAAATCAAATGGCCCATGGCAGCCATCGCTCTCCGACCTCCGACATCCTTCCGATCCTGCGGTCATCCGTTTCAATTAGACTAAGCACACACACACTCTGTTTTCAATTCGGGAATATACATATATTCAGACCCTGGTTAACCCATTTCGCCCCCCACCTTACCCGAAAATCGCCATTTCGAATTGTAACCAAAAAGTTGTCCAAAGCCGAAATCGAAATCGGTTTAATGAAGTTTATTGAGAGGCGAGAACTCCCCGCCACTCACGGGGGACGGGGGCCAAGTGGCTGGCAAAAATGTTAATTTTAATTCGATTTACCCTGTCACTTTATCGATTTATTTTCTTGTTTTTTTTTTCTGGCCTACTTACTGCCTCGATTCGGGGATAACACACAGGATTCTGATTTCAGCTATTTGGTTAGCCAATTGGCAGAGGTCAAGTCGGTTTACCGATGACTATAATTGAATTTATTATACGATAGTTAATAGTGATAATAGAAGTTAATTATATGTGATATATCTGATATAATTATTTTTTTTAGATGTTAAATACCTTGTATTTAGAATAATACTGATATTCTTTTAATGAAAATTCAAGAGTAAAAGGAATAATGAATAAATTTTATTCATCATTCGAGTATTTTTACCATGGGAATTTCAGCATTTTCTGTATATTATATCACAAATGGTGATAGGTGTTTCTCTATTTTAAAAATTAAAACCTTACTATCGTGTTATTTTCTCTGTATTTTTAATTTTTCAATTTTTTTTATCGATAGTGTACATGTGCTTTAACGTGACCGTATTTCGTATTAGCTTAAATTTACAATAAGTAATTGTAAATAATTAAAAAAAAATAAATTAAAATTAAAATAAATCTAATAATAATAAATTTATAATATATAATAATAATAATAGATATATTTAAATAAATAATGCCTTTAAACAGGATCGTTTTCTACCCTAACTTTTGACTTAAGACACTTTCTAGTGCTATGTAGTGACTAAAGATATATATGTATACTTAGTTTAGGTAAGTACATATAACTTTTACCCCGTACCCTCTACACAGTATCCCCTAAACCAGAGAATAATTATCCAACCCTTAACTCAGAGCCCCCGCCGAAAAAGCCAAGTGAAATAAATGAGCCAAATTAACTGGTCACTGCAATTCCCCGACCCTGCGGGGCCTCGATATTAATGCAAGAGTTTAAGTGTTCCAAATGACGCTGATAATGGGGCCAACAGGGGATGATGACGATGATGCTGACGATGATGATGAGAGGGGGAGGAGGAGGAGGAGGGCCTTGGCAAAGAAGGACAAGCTGGGGGAGCTTAATATGTAATTTATAATTTTGATTGCGCTGCCAGCGTTGACATCGAAGTCAGCTGCTCTGTCGGCTGCGCACTTAATCCGCAGAGAAAAATGTGCGCGCCCTTATTAATGCTTTAAATGCGGTGCCCGGACTGCAGCCACCGGACCCACACACTGCACAGTGGCTAAGAGACACTATTAATAAATAAATAAAAATTTTAAAATAAATAAAAATATTGCAACATTATTTAAATGTAATTCTTGGCTGACTTTAAGCCCTTAATTCCAAAAATACATGAATACATTAAAGTTGAGATGCAGTTATAAATTTTATGAAGACTTTAACTTTAAAATTTAATGAATTAACTCAAGCAGCAAACCATCGACTTACCTTAGATTTATCTTAAAGAACTTAAAGCTGTTTAAAGGAAACTAAATTTATTAAAACAAATTAAAAGGCTTATAAATATTTTTCACATTAAAAAATTCCTCCAGAGTTCGCTAACTTTCAATCGATAAATATATTTTCTAATCGAAATTTTAGCAACGAATTATTCTTCAACTTATCGATGACTTCACCTCCTGCATAAGCCAAAGTAAATAATCAAAAACGGCCCTTTTCTTCTGCCTTTCTTCAAGAATCAACAAATTTTCCATTTGATTTCTCGTATTTACCAAGAAATTTTATGCAGATTGGTTAGCATTTTGTAGAGAGTCCTGCGAGTCCTTCCGCCGCCGCGAACCCTTTAAGTGTTTGCATTAGCTGGAAAGGGGGGCGTGGTGCGTCAGAAATTAATGGAGCGTAATTTATGAAAATTATACAATTGCCAGACTGGCCACGCCCACATTGCACACACACACACACACATGGAGGGGGGGTTGCTTAACTTACAAAAATTTCATCAAAAGGATGAGAAAAAAAGCAAGCGAAAAAGGAGACGAAGCTGGCATCTTCTGCTTACTTTGCCAAAAACTTTATATGAAGAAAGTTTGAGTCGAGATGAGATGGGGAGGGGGTGGAAATGGGGGAAAAAGGGGGGAAAATGGGTGAAAAATAGGGGAGGGTAGCGCAGGTGCAGGAGGAGCTGGAGGGCTGAAAACATTTTATTAACAGCAGACATCGTCTATGAAAAGCTTAAAAAACAACAATTAATTTAAATTACATATTTGCCCACAAAACAATGCCTGAGGGGGTGGGGAGGAGGGTGTGCTTTCTAGGTTCCCTGTTATTGTTGTTGCCACTGCTTCTGCTCCTGCTGTTGTTTGGCAAAGAAAAAACCTCAAATTATACACAAATTTACGATGTTTTGCTAAGCTCCCGCTCTCGCTCTAGCTCCTCCGCGACTCCTCTCCTCTGGATGCTGTGCCAAAAGCCATAATAACAACAACAACCATTTGTGCCACGCACAAATCCGAATAAACAGAAAAGAATTTTTTTTAAAACAAAACAAAAAATGTTGAGCAGCGGCGGAAATTTTTTAATAAAATTCAAGTCAAAAACGAACGAGAGGTGCGAAGAAGAGAGGTGGAAAGCCGGAAAATTTAATTTGCACCAAAATAATTGCCTCGAGATATGGCTTCGAAAATTGTAGAAAGTTTAAGGAAAATTTATATATCATTTGATATCGATCACATATCGTTATGATATCGTTTTAATAACAAAGCTCACGTGGCATAAATTAGGTGGCAAAGCAGTGCGATATACTTTGGGCCGATGACGAAGTCATTAAAATTCTTGTACAAGTTTTAGCCAAGCTGAATGTAGAAATTTTATATTTTTGGCTGTCTTCATTGTGTTTCTTGACTTATAAACAGCAGACTGCATATAGTGTGACCAAATCTGCCTTTTTTGCTATTATGTTTGAATAGGAAATCGATTGCATGGCATTAACAGGATCTATTAATCTATAAATCGAAAATACACCATTCCAACTGTCAACAGTTACTGAATTCTTAAAAAAAAAAAATTCAGAAATTTCATAAGAAAAAACCGATCTCTATTTCAATCCATCGATCAATCATTTGATCACCTCGAAAGCTGAAATACCCCAAAAAATGTAGGGTGTGCCCCCGCGGCAGAATTTTTTTTTGTCTTATATTTTGTGCGAACAAAAGCAAAAGCCAAAAAAAAGTTTTTGTAGCGGAAACACGGAAATGTTTTACATGCACGCGCATAACGAGCGAACCCCAAAGGGGGGCCTGAAAGGTGGGATGAAAGCGCGGTGAAAGTGGGCTGGGTGGGTGGTGAAAGCGGGTAGCAGGGTGGCAAAAGGACGAGCCAGCTGCTGAGGGGAAAAAATGAAGAAAGATGAACACGCTTCAGCAGCAAAGTCATGTCACTTGGTTCCCCATCCTTCTTCGACTTTCTTTCTCCCCCGCCCCCGCTCTTTAGTGAAAATATTCCGGAAATATTCCAGAACTCGCCGCAAAAGTATGCAGTGGAAAACATCGTTTACGCACCTATTAGTTGGTGCCACGATGTGGGTGAGCGCACCCCCTATGCCACACATACATATCTACATACCTGTATGTATGTTATGTACATCTGCTAATTAGAGTACAAGTTGCAGGTGTTTTCCTCGCTTTTCCCACACTCTTTTGCACACTGGGCGGAGCTGGCGTGATATTTGACATAAATTATTTTGTTATCATGTTTGTTTAGTTATGTAAATAAAATTATATTCTGTTAAAAAAAATAACACGATAATCCCTCTATCGAAATTTAAATTGAAATTAAATTTGAACATATGAGCAGTTTGCTAAAGACAGTGTGTACACACTATTCATATTATTATTTTTATTATTATTCATATTATTAAATATTTCTATTTATTAATTATTAATAAAAAAAACGCTGAGTTTTCTATCACTGATTTTTTTTTCGATATATTTCGCGATATTTTTCACCTCTACTGGCCACACTGGCAACTTTAATTTTTTTCCCATTCCTAGGCTTTTCTTTTACATTCACACTGGCACAATCAGTCGTCACGTCGGGTGTCAAATTTAGAGAAATCAATTTTTTTCGGAGCTAATTCTATCTGTCCCCCGTTGGCAGTGGCATAAATCTAATCGGCGCAGGAAGTGATAATACCTGAGAAACTCAAGGTGAGTTAAAAACTCGGTCAGGGTTGAGTGAAAAAAACGTACAAAAATATGTAAAGCAACAGGCGGAAAATGTCCTGCGGGCCGGTTTGTGCGTGAACGAATCGGTGAAAGATGAATGAGAGCAGACATGGCGCGCCTGCGCAGCATCGTGTGTGGGAAAAAGGGCGAAAAGGACAATAAGAAATCTCAAAATAACCAATAGGAATAAGTACCAATTGTGGAAAAAGGTTAAATAATACTTTAATCAATTACCTGCAAGTGATTCCTCGTTCGCTCATTGTCTCTCCCTCTCTGTGTTTGCCTTTATTCGTCACAGCGAGATAAATCCGGGAATCTTCAGGAACTTTACACCAAATTAATTATTAATTATTACTATTTGTTAATTATTAATAAGAAAATAATTTCTAATCTTTCACATTTATTTTTTTCGATATTTTTCGCGATATTTGTTGCCTGAAACTTTTTTCTTTTTCAACTCAACTGGCCACACTGGCAACTTAAATAACTTTTCCCATTCCTAGGTTTCTCTGCCACATTAATCAACACTGGCACAATAAGCCGGTCACGTCGGGAGTCAAATTCCCAGAAATCAAGTTTTGTTTGTTCGGAGCTAATTCTGTGTGTCCGGCGTTGCTCGAGGCATATATTTAATCAGCGCAGGAAGTGATAGTACCTGAGAAACTCAAGGTGAGTCTGAATTTAATTTTCATTCTTGGTTGAATGAGAAAAAAAACGTATAAAAAAATGTGTAAAGCAATTGGCGGAGAATGTCCCGCGTGGCTCAATGTGTGTGTGTGAACGAATCTGCAAATGATAAAAACTTACATGAATGGCGCGCCTGCACAGCATCGTGTGTGGGAAATAGGGCAATAAAACAACGAAAAGTCTCAAGATAACAAGAGGTGCAGATTATGGCAAAAGGTTTAATAATACTTTAAACTTGGTTGAGTGAAAAAAAACGTACAAAGTGTAAAGCAAATGGCGGAGAATGACCCGCGTGTCAGTGTGTGCGTGAACGAATCTGCGAAAGATGAATAAGGGCAGAAGTGGCGCGCCTGCGCAGCGTTGCGTTTATTACAAAAGGTTTAATAATACTTTTATCATTTATCTGCAAGTGATTCCTCTTTCGCTCCTTGTCTTTCTCTCTCTCTCTCTCTCTATGTCTTTTACTTTATTCGCCAACGAATCAGCGAAAGATAAAACCAACAAAATGGCGCGCCTGCGCAGCGTCGTGTGCGAAGGGCGAATAGGAATAGGTAAAGATTATTTATTTAACAAATTAAATCTAGTATAACAATACTAAACCTAATGGATTTTAATGAGTACTAGCTAGTGGGGCCTTCGACTCAGGTAAAGATTATTGCAAAAGGTTTAATAATACTTTAATCAATTATCTGCAAGTGATTCCTCTTTCGCTCCTCTCTCTCTCTCTCTCTCTCTCTCTCTCTACCTTTTCCTCTATTCGTTATCTTCAGGTTTTTACGGTCTGGCAACTCTACACCAAATTTTCGCTTGATTTATTATTTGCTTAATTATTATTAGTTATACTTATTATTTTGGTTGCATTGGCAGTTCCCTAACATGGCGTCTTCCGTGGTGGATTTGACTGAGAAGAAGGACAGCTATATGTGCTCCTTGTGCCTGGAGAATGTGCGTTGGCGTCTCCCAGTGGCCACCCAGTGCGGCCATGTGTTCTGCACCCACTGCCTCGTGGAGACCCTCACCAACTGGGCCCCGAAATGCCCGATGTGCGATGTGGACTTGAAGGAGCCTCAATATTTTTCCATTTGCCTGTAATGTTTTATTTTTTATTATTTTATTTTTATTCTTTTATTATTTGTTCCTTTATTATTTTCTGTTCCCCCAGCTTGCTGCCAAGTGGGCGTTTTGGTAAAATGGGAACGGTGCGCCGCACTTCTTATAGAACCAAGCCGGTCGTGGTGTGCGACGATCCCATCGAGGGTCGCATTGCAAATGGGATTATCAGGGAGGGGACCGATCCGGAGGACTCTGAGCCCTACAAGTGTCTGGTCTGCAAGGAATGCGTGCTCAAGCGCAGCCCGGTGGCCACCACCTGTGGCCATGTCTTTTGCCAGGACTGCATCATGGCAGTCAGCGCCAAGCGTGTACCCACTTGCCCCTATTGCCGGGAGAAGCTTGTCAAGGATAAATTCACTCGCCTTTATCTGTAAATCTGTGATACGTACGTGACTGATCTCAAGGAATATTTTTTTTAAATTAATATTTCTATGTAAACGAAAAAGACTCACAATATGCTGTAACCACTGTGCTTGGTATTGAATACATTTTATACATTTTTGGCCAGTACCACAGAAACCACACGAACAATAACAAAATAAACAACTTTATGACTATTATTTACCCGAATCTAAGTCAGCAGGTGGAGGAAGCAGGTGGAGGATTTACCCATTTGCCATTCCCAGTGGGCCACCGCTAGCCGTGTGTCAGTTAATTAGCTCATAAAATATGCAGAATGGCGAACAATTCGCACCTTTAGACCCGAAGCGAGCTTCAAAAGGCTGAAAGCTTGAAAGGCATTGGCCAAAACGGGGGCAAGACTGGGGATGGGGGGTGCTAGGTGTAAATGGGTGTAACCAAATGAAATAATTGAGTGCCAAAGCAGACACAAAAGGAAATTTTCGGTTAAGCATTCTAGCCAGGCAGCCACCTCTGCGACCCAAAGATGCCCTAAAATTTATTTATTTTCTTAGATTATGGTTTATAATTATACAAATTATTTTTTTTGTTTATTTTATTTGCTTTTATATATTTTCTTTTCCAAAAACATTTATTGTTGCCTTTAAAGTAACAAAACATTAAAAGCAATCAGCCTTTTTAAATTGAAATTATCCTTGAAGCTAATGTAAATAAATTTAATTAAATAAAATTCATATTTATAAATACTTTTTAGACAAAACTAACATAAACAGAGGCCAGATTTAGATTTATTTCAGTCGTTTTTAGCTTTATAAATGAAAAGTGTTGATATTATCTTTAAAGTTCATTTAAATAATTTTAATTAAATAAAATTCATATTTATAAATACTTTATAGACAAAACTAAAAAATATAAGCCCAGATTTAGATTTATTTCAGTCCTTTTTAGCTTTATAAATTAAAAGTGTTGATATTATCTTTGAAGTTTATTTAACTAAATTTAATTAAATAAAATGGATATTTATAAATACTTTAAGAAAAAAATAAAATAAAAAAAGGCAAAATTTCGATTTATTTCAGTCGTTTTCAGCTTTTTAAATTGAAAATGGTGATATTATCTTTGAAGTTCATTCAAAAGTTATCCAATAACCTTAGCTCTTTTTCTCTAATAAGGAAATCGAATCTACATTTTAGTTTTAAATAAAAATATATCCAGAATATATTAAAATACAAAAATATATATATTTATTACCACCGATAAACGATGCTATTTTTGCCATAATGTCTAAATTCCCTGGCAAAGTCCCAGGAAAACACAGAGCGACATTGCGAAACGAGTTGGGGCTGCCGCTGGCTCGTGTTGCTCCTGCTGCTGCTGTTGCTGGTGGTCATGTATGGCAGATGAGCGTTTGTGAAGTTTATGAACTTTGTAATTACACACTTTATTAATTTATGCGCTGCGGGGCGCGAAACGCACGAACTTCGCAGCGAATTGGAAGAAGGGAAAGAGGCAGGGAAAACGCACAGCCAAAGGAACGTGTTAATGCTTTATGAGCCAGCGAATGAGACACCAAAATGATGAAAACTCCGCTCCACAAAATCCCTCATCAAGCGCGACTTGACTTTTTAACCTTTCCCCCCCTTGACTTTCCACGAAAAAAGAAAAGAAACAAGAATTACCGAAAAGGAAACCCCAAAGAAAAGCGTAAAAGAGGAGAAGGAGCTGCATTAGTGGCTGTGGAATTCGGGATGCGAATGTTTTGAAATTTTAATTTGCAAACGTGACTGACCAATTGGCTAGGCCAAGAAAAAGCCGGAAACAGCCCAGAAAGGCAAGGAAAAATAAGGGAAGTTTAGGAAAAAATTAAAATAAGGGAAACTCGTTGAAAAATTTTTGTAAATCTGAAATAAAGTAAGCCAAAATAAGATTTATAATATTAAAGAAGGAGTAAATATTTATTTACCAATTTTATATTTTAGGAATCTCGCTGACTTTAAAAGAAGTTACGACAAATCGAAGAAAATAAATTTAATTTAATGTATAGACAAAAAAAGCTTCCATTGGCTATGTCTCAAGTGCTAGTTTTTCCCACTTAGATGATAGATGTTGCTGTAAATCATCAAACTCCCCCGACCAGCTATTGACCACTTTCCGAGCTCACCGGATGTGTAAGACCTTCGTTCGGGGACTTTTGGAGACACAGTTGCACTTGCACGGCTATTAGAGTGCCTCCGAGTTGGGGAAGTTTTTCTACCCCTGCATTAGTCATAAGACGGAAAGGTCGAGGTGACCTATGACCTGGCATGGCTGGGAAATGCCAAATGGCAAATGCCAAATGCCCAGTGTCCCAGCGTCCAGTGACAACTCCACGCGTATGCTGCTGGCATTTATATATTTTTAATCTGGGGGCGGGTGTGGGAGAGCCTCTCGAATGCGAACATCACTCATACGCAGCGTGGCACAGGCAGCGTGGGACATTTTGTCCATCATGTTTTTTCGGGCAGCTTTGCACTTTAATTAAATTGTAAATATTTCATTTCAATTTTTTCTTATTTTGTTGGTTGTATTTTTTTCGTATTTTTGTCCATGGGCAGAATATGAAAATCAAATCAATTTCCATTTGAATTTGTGCATTACAATTTGTTGGCAGACTCGCGTGCGCTTGAATGCGCTGCCAAATTAAATTTAATGGCATTAGATGTGTGCCGAAACGGCATTTAGTATATATGCTAATTTCCATTTATTTCTTTCACTAAGCTGTCAAGGCAGCAGCGAAGTGTGCGCATTATTTGTTGCTGCAAAATGTTAGTTCTTTGAATGAATTGAAGTTGGCGGTGGTTTTTGGGTTCGACATAATTTATTTATTATTTGTGTGGTCTGGAGTATTTATTGAAGGATTAAGAGAGCTTGATTTGATGATGTTTTATGTTGAGAAATTAATTTTCTTTAAAGGTTGATGCAATGAATATATTTTAAATAAACAAATTCGAGTTTTAATCATAATATATATTAAATTAAATATATTAATATTAATTTCCAAAGAAATAACATGATTTAATAAATTAATTCATTTGTTTATTTATTTTATAGTTTAACAAGTTCTTAATAATTTTTTGACAGAGAAAAGCCTTTATTTTAATTCCTGTTTTCGACAGCAGACTCTTTTGTGGCAACTCACATGATTGTAAGCTACTTTTTGCCACTTCTCAGCCGCCCAATTAACTTTCCACGACCTTGGCTCTACCATTTATCCTGGCTCCTGCCTTTTGGTTGGGTAATTGAGTCCGTTTGTGGACCGGAATCGGGATCCTGTGGCAGTCGCATCCTCAGCCTGGGCCGACTGTCAGTCAATCGCTGTCGATGTCAGTGCAAACAGAAATTTAAATGCGTCAGCAAATGGCAGACAAAAGGGGTAGAAAGGAAAAATCAGGGCGGAAAAGTGCCACTGACATGTCACACCAGCGGCAGCAGCAGCAGCAGGGGCAGCAACAATTCGTTGTCAAACAACAAAAGTGACAAAATAAATTAAATTGACTTGCCTTTGTCCAGCCCCCTTTTCCCTTTCAGTTTGTCCCTCCATTTCCATTGTCTAAGTGTGCGTGCCTGCGGTAGAGAAGCGGCTGCGCTTTTCCATAGTTTTTCCTTATGCCTTGACTCGTTCTTCCACACACACGCACTGCCAACACAATGAAATGAGACAATTGAGCGTGTGATGGGGTTTGGGGGGCTGGGAAAGGGAAAGGGAAAGGGCCTAGAAGAAAAGGATGTGGAAAGGGAAATGGAGCGGGGGCTGGCTTGGGAAAAAATAAGGGGAGAGTCTACGATGAAGACATCAGCATAGTCAAGCGTCAGGACATGGCAACTCAAGCGTCACGTACTCGCCTGTCAGTGGCACGACTTCTCCTTGGAGTTCGACTCCGAGTTCAACTCATTTGAACCTTGACTGACTGACTGACTGACTGGCTGACTACTCCAACTAAAAGTCAGCCTGCCGGCAAAGTAAATTAAGAGCAGTGACTAAAGGAGAGCCAGGCTCCAACCATAAGCCTTTAAATTAGGCAAAGACTTTGAATTGAATTTGGACTAATGTGAAGTATGTTATATTAGTTTTTCACAGAATATACCTCAGATTTACTATATTTATACTTTAAATTAATAATAAAGACCTCTAAAAAAGAGTCATTTATTTTTTATCAACACCTTTTTCAACAAAATCTTTCAAAAAAATATGTGACTAACGGAATAAATATAAGTCTTTACTCCTGTAGCGTTAGGATAAATAAATGAAATAAATGAAAATGATGTATGTATACTTTTAGAGCCAAAAATATGGCTTTGGAAACTGAAATAAATTTTGAAAAAATGCGAATACATAAAAAGCCTATGAATAAGCCTTTGCTTTTCCTCGCACCCCCACACTCCCCGTATTTTCCGTTTCCGACGACAGATCGGTGTTGCCAAATTTGTTGGCCGCCTTGGGCCAAAACTTTTTCCAATTGTGTGTGTGTGCTGGGTGTGTTGTCCTGTGCTGTGTGGCTGTTTTTCCGTTACTTTACTTTGACTTCCTGCAGCAAAAGAAGCAGCAGAAGGAGCAAACGTTTCCAGGCTCCACATGATTTGCATGAAAAGGACTGCAGACCAGTGATGGCGATTTGTCCGTTATTCCAGGCATAAGTTTCCTATTTAAAAGAGGGTTGCAGGTGAGAAGAAATTAATTATTATTACTATTTTTTAATTATAAACAAGTATATTTATGTTTACTACGATTATTGAACTATCGATATTTGCTGTGAAGTACCGAATCGTGCTGTAAGGCGCAAATGCACGGTTGTTGTGGTTATCGGAACCACTTAAGACTGCGGAATATCATATCTTTGCCTCTTCTTCACTTGTCTATCGGACCAATTAATGTTTTTTAGTTTTTTGTAATCTATTTTATATGGAAAACTCCTGGAAAATTAGCTTGTTCAGCTCTATTTTTTGGTGGCCATCTATTCTATTTTATTTTTGAAAGGAGAGATTTGTTGGCAACACTGCTGCAGACATGACTCCTTGGCTCTAAAAGGATGTTGATGTTGTTGCTGTTGCCATTATTGCTATTGTTGTTGTCACAGCATGCTAGACTGTGCGAACGAGAGAGGTGAGAGAGTGAAACGGCATGAGCGCCATTCAAGTTGTTACTTTGGCGCGTCTTTGCTGCTGACAACTGACAACTGACATCGAGTGGCTTCATGTGTTTGCTGTTGCTGCTGTTTTGTTGTTTACTGCTGCTTCTTCTGCTCCTTCTCCTTCTCCTTCCTTTACTACTCTTCCTTCTCTTCTTTCTCTTGGCATCCTTGTTCTTGTGCTTCGACTTCTTCTCCACCGTCGCCACTGCTTATTGTCGCACAACAAAAGCTGACGCGTCATCATTATCTATTGTCTTGCTGTGTGTGTGTGTGTGGGGTTGTTGTTGTTGTTGCTGTTGCCGTTACCAACAATTGCACACACACACATATAACATAACATAGCAACATAAGTTTCTGCAACATTCATTTGCCCGCTATCCCGCTGTTGTTGCTGTTATGTTGGATGTTGCTATTGTTACTGCTGTAGAAATTTCGATAACTATAAAAATAGTTGATAATCAGAAAAAAATAAAGGATATGGTAAGCAAATATTAAAGTTCAGGCCTGCTTATAGTTGTTTCCCATCAAAAAAACTATTGAAAAATCCCTAAGCTTCCTAGAATAGGTCTGAAAAAGAAATAAATAAAGTTTATCGCATCATTATCGATAGTATCGATAGTAAATTTGATTCGAATATAGATATGCTAAAAAGGGCACATTGTTTTAGGATCTTAGAAACTTTAAAAGTCCGTCAGTTCTAAAAGCCTTTTAGAAAGAGTCTGCAATAAAAAACAACTTTAATCGCATTGTTATCGATAGAAAATATAATTATTTATCGACATTCTAAAGAAATACAGATTATTTAAGGTGCTGCAGTACCGTAGAGAGAATAATTAATTTACTATTTCACACCACAATATTTTTAGCACTCTTTTGTATTTTGTGGAGGAAAAAGCAAACTCTGCGATGAGGCTCCGCACTTGGGGGAAACTTCATTTCATTTGGACCAAAAGCACTGGCATTTTCATTATAATTTCCAAGAACTAACCGCTTTTCCTCCAGATTTCCCGGGCTGTGTGTGTGTGTGTGTGTTTATTTAGCTTGGCACCTCGGCTGCAGCAGCAGAGCTTCAAGTTGAACGCCTCGCTGCCATTGTCACTGCCAGAGATTTTCCACAGATTTTCCTCTGTTTCTCAGTGGGTATGTGTGTGCTGTGTGTTGTGTGTTGTATGTCACAGTTGCTATTGGTGAGTGTGCGAGTGTCTAGCTAACTGACAACAGCAACACGAGTAACGAGCAACATCAGCAACTATTCGCACTCCGTGTGTGTGCGCGCGTGTGGAGAGCTGCACATTTATTTGCTCTGTGTCAGTTTCGGTTACGTAAGTAAATTAATTAATTTTCAATTGCTTTAAATAAACAAACAGCTTGCCAAAAGCAAACAACTTTGAGCAGCAGCAACGGCAGCAGCAGCAGCAACAGCAGCAACACGGACATCATCAAACATAATGAACAAGCTACGTTTTGTTTGAGCAACACAGCAACACAGACGAAGGAGGATGGCGATGGCGATGGCTACGGCGATGGAGGAGTCGCTATCGTAATCTCAGGCGTTAAGGATTGCAATTACGGGAATGTACTGCAAGAAAATATACCTAAATATGACTTAAATAATGCATACTCTTTATGATTCAAAAGGAAATGTAAGTAATTTCAAAAAATTTAAATGGTATTTTGTATAGCAAATGTAATTATTTAAACAACAAAGTAAACTCTACTTTTAATATAAATTAAGGCTTCTAATTATTTATAATTCAACAGAAAAATACTTACAAATGAATTTACCTTTTCGACTTTTCACTGAAAAATATTAAAAATCTCCTGAACTCAAAAATAAATATGAATAAGACTTAGGCCATTTAATTTTAAGACTTTACATGGCTTTGTTTATTTTTTCTTGGCCCTAAATAGGTCTTAATAAATTCAAATGCTATTTCTTAAACACAACAAATTTTAGAATTAAAACGGGTCTGCCTTTAAATGAAATTGGTCCTTTTAAATATATTAAATAGTTTAATATATACATATGTAGTTTTTAATAAAAATATTCAATTAATTTCTTTAAGAAAAGTACAAGAAATATATATATATAATCCCCATTTTGTTTTCTTCAGTGCATCCGGAATTTAAGCGGCGATTAATTGAAAAGCGAAGAAGTCTATGCAGGCCCCCGTTTTTAGTGGGAAATTCGCCGGCTAAAAACTTGAGCCATGTTGTGCGCCAAGTACAGTAAACACTCGAGCCGGACGACAAGCGGCAGCTAGCGAAAGTTTGAGGGCAAACAGGAAAAATGATTCCACTTGTTCCGTCTTGTTTGGCTTTTGCCGGGCAACTTTTGGCATTTTGTGGAACTTTAAAGTGCCCTCCGAAGGATACGCCATAAGGATTTTCCCCCAGGAGAGATGTCGGCTTATTTATGGGCCATGCCAGGTTCAATATTCACCGCAATTGGCACATCCTTTATTCGATGGCTTTTTACTTAACAGCAATTAGCTTATTGTCCTTTTTTTTAATGTTAATTTAAGTTTTGTTTTCTTTCTTTCTTTTGTTTTTAAAGTTCGGAGGGATTTTATATACATTTATATATGTAGGTCAGTGTGATTTTTAAATGATTGTTACAAGTACTTCATCTGCAAGGGATTATTTAATTAATCAAAGTTCCTAAATCACTTTCAGCGTTTATTTGTTCATGATCCTTTAGTGAATGTTACTTGTTATTTCGCTTGATCGTAGGTTGATCCCATGTTTATATTAAAAACAAACAAGCATTATTTAGAAAAAGATTAAAAAAGAATCTTAAGCCCTTAGCCTCATAGTAAAGTACTTGGCTGACCTGGAAAACAGTTTAATTATAATTTAATTCTTTATACTCTGCCTCTCTAGAACTTCTTAAAGTGCCGTCCCAGAAATTCCTAAGAATTTTGTATTTAATTAAACAAATAAAGCGTAAATCCTGCGGAGCCATCTCATCGCCAAAGCTTCGTGTTTTGAAAAAGCTTTTCACCACGCCGGCTTCAAGGCGCAGGCGCTCTCCGCGCCAGGACTCTCTTCGCAGGCTCTCTTAAGGCAGGACTGGAGAGCCCAAAACCTAAAAACCCAAAAACCAAAACCAAAAAAAAACACACACAGAGACGAAGAAACCGAAGAACCGAAAACGCCACGAAACCAAGACAAGTCAAGCTGTTTTCCATTTTAATGTCGGCGGCGGCGGCAACTCCTTCGCCTTTTGTTGATGCATTTTTCGGGGGAAACGGGGAGCGGGGACAAGCACGGGGAGCGGGCTAAGTCGCATGTGGGTCACTGGGCCAACACAACGGCAAAGGCAACGGGGCGGCAATCAACAAAAAACAGTCAGCACGCAGCAAGGATTGCAGCGAAGATTGAGGCAAAGTCCTGCCGCGCTGACGTCATTGTTGCTCGTAACCTCACTTAATCTAGAAAGTGACAAGCGCAGGCGTGACGCCATCAACGAAAACAAACAATCCAAAAGGAAATGGAGAAATTCTTTTTTTTTTTTTTGAGATTTTAAAACCATAACCTGGCTGCCCAAGAAGTCGTGAGAAATTGTTAAACTTAAATGAATGATTTTAAACATATAATTTATAAAAGAATATACATTTTTTCCTTCTTCACAAGAATTAAAGGAAGTTATTTGAAAACTTTAAATTGTGTGCCAAAATTTCAAACAAAAACCTTTGGTAGATATTTTTACTTTTACTTTCCTCTGCTTAAAATCGCATTTTTAATCAATAAGTTATCTAATAAATATTAAAATAACTAAATGGTTACAAAAAAATAATATATTACATATTTATATACAAGAAAATACAATAACAACATTATTTCTTTATTTTTCATAAAATAAAATAAAGAAATAATGTTGAAAGAAAACTTTTGAAAACTTTAAATCCAAAGCCCAAAAGTAGGCAAGCCTTTCTTAGTTTATTAATTTAAACCAAAACTGATGTCTTTGTATCATGCGACATTTTTATGTTATTATTTTCCCCTTGAAAAATATACAAAAACAATTAAGAAGAGAGAATAAATTATCCATACCATATTCATCTACTAAATATTAAATGATAATGAATTAAGTGCCCGTTTAAATTGAAATTTGCCATAGATCACACATAGTTTTATCACATCACCGGGGGACAACAATGGACATTAAAATAAATATGCAGGGTTAACCTCACATAACCACAACATATCATCATCGTCATCGTCATCAAATTAAAAATGTTTGCATTTGCCATATTTGCGTACATTTGTCAGCAGATTAAAATGAAATTAATTAATTGGCAATTGTAGGTAAGAATTCGTTACGCACATCATTATTAATTTAATTAAATGCCTAATTATTTAAGTTGCCATTAAAAATCCTTTGACTTGCCAACGGGTCATGTTGGTCCTGTTAAAAGTTGCCTTGGTCTTATCAACTTAGGGATCGCAATGATTGAGTCTGCGGACCTGTTTCACTTTAAGCTCCTCAGACGAACTCCAACCGGCGGTGTTGTTCTACTTTTTACACTCGCTGTGTGCACTGTGTGCGCTGTGTGGCACAACCCCTTGTTCCGTCAGGACCAGACAAGGACATCAAGTTATCCTGTCGCGGCCAGCCTGAGAGGCAGCAACAAATTTTAAAAGTTGCGTCTGCAATTTAGTTCTTGTTTTATTTCATTGTTCCTCTCCTCTCTCCTCCTTGTTTTTTGCCGAGCGACAAACTTTGTTTTGTTATTGTTGCCGCCTCCTCAACGTCGCCGACATCGTTGTTTTTTGTTATTTTCTCCTTCTTTTTTTTTTTGCTGCTTCTCGCTGCTTGTTTTTATTGTTGATGGCATAATAAGAGTGCAGATTTTTTTATTATTAAGTTGAAGTTGCACGCAGTTTGCGGACAGCGCTGCCAGCGCCAGAAGCGAAAAAAAAACTATTAAAAAACGCAAGAACAGGAAGGACTTGCCCAAGGAGGAGAAGCAACTGGGACTAAATGTAAAATAAAGCAACTAAGGTTGGCGTTAGGTTGGGAGTTTTGATTTTAAGATACCCAGTAGAAGTTAAAAAACGAAAAATATATTTTTTAAAAAACTATATCAACTTACAGCCTTGATTTATTTAAAAGGTGGTTTAAAATATTATTTAATTTGACAACAAACTTTGTACAAAAAGCAAAGCTAAATTAATTTAAATATTTTTTATTTATTTTATTTATTGCATTATTTATATTATACCCCAGACTCTAAAACACAAACAAATACTTATTTAAATACCTAGAAAAAGCCGGACCCAGTAGGGAAACGATTAAAGCCGAGACTGCAGCGGGAGAATCCAGCTTTGGACCAGGAGACAGGGCTCAGCTGAAGTTAAGTTGGCCAGCAAAAAGAGGCTAACACACATTCGCCAGCGGGGTGGAAAACTTGCATACAAATTAGCAAGAGGCAAAAGCAAAAAAGAATGCTAATGTAAGTAAAACGGATTGAGCATGCAAATGCAGCGCATAACTTGGATTTCCATTTTCCAAGCCCTAAGCCCTCGGTAAAGAGCTAAAATAAAATGTCACCAACGAAGTACACCAACACAGCCTAGAAATTTATATTATTTTATAAATTATATATTCCCCAATTAAAAAAGTAATTAAAATTTGGAAACTGCAAGAATTAAGCGACAATTTGCATAACAAACCCCATGTAACTTTCACCAACGTTCACCACAAAATATATAATGAACTTGGAACCTCAAAGTGTATCAATGAGGTCAACCCAAGACAGTTTATAAATTTCATTAAATTAACCCCTCAAGTAGAAGTTAAAAGTTACTTAGTTAGCCACAAAGGAGACCCATTCCAACAATATCCAATGTATCGTAACTTTTCACCAACAAATATTTTAATTAGTTATTTAGCCGCATGAGCGTCCGTTTACTGCACCAATTTCACCCAAGATCACCCAAAACCCGGACTTAAATTTCAGACCAAGGAGAAAATCAAAATGTCGCCATTCACCGGCTATTAACGCAATTAAGAAGCCCAAAAGGGACGCATTGGGACTTGCCAAGCGGGTCAAGGGTTGCTTAGTCCTGTCGCAGGACAGGATGCACATATACACAGGACGGGGCAAACAACTTAACAACATTGTTCAACTTTTATGAGCATTATTAAAAATTAATCAACAATTTACATTTATTTACTGAGTGGGGGAGAGAGAGGTTAATGGGTAGTTCACCCAGCCCCAGCCCCACGTCCACGAACAAACCCTTCACGTCCACAAATGCTGACCCAAAGGCTGCTGCCGCACTTCAAACAACAACAAACTGAAACTGAAACTGAAACTGATGTAGACATTCACTGAAAATTACGTAAATTAAATTTGTTTTTATGGCAGGCAGACGCTTAAATGTATGAGCGAGCCCAACCCACATGCCCCAAGCGCCACACACACTCACGCACTGCGTGTGCTTAATAAGCGACGCACACACACACACTTGAGCACTGGGAAAAATTAGTAGTATTAAAAATTACTATTAAATTATTTCAAATTAATGAAATGTGTTAAATTGCTTCATTTAGAGTGCTTTTGTGGATTTAATAGCCTCAAAGTTAGGTTTCCTTCATAGTTAGTCTTCTTTTAAAAATATTTACAACATTTTGTTGGTTATAATTCCCAAGTAAGAGTTTCGAGGAAGAGTTTTTATAATTTTTCTTACAAAAATTATTCAAAGATGTAATCTAATCCATATAAAAAGGTTTCTTACCCCCTTACCTGTGTTTCTAAATATTCTAAAATTTTCCATTTTCCTATGATCTTAATTTTTCTCTCAGTGCCCCTACATGCGAGGCCAAGGAGCGAGCCCAAAAAGTTGAAATGAACACGAGAACAAAAAAAAAAAAAAAGAGAGAAAAGGAGGGAAAAAAGAGGAGTTGGGAACGGAAAAACTGTGCAAGACCGAAAAACCGGACTAAAGGCGGCCTTGGGGCCCAAAGAAGGGCTGGGAATTCGGGGTGGCAGCTGGGGTCGGTCGCTCTGTGGTCTGCTCTCTGTGGAAGTGACTGAGCACAGAAATGTGTAATAAGGACGCATCGGGGAGGCGCCAGACCTTTGGGTCATGCCCAGGCGCTTTTCGGTGCCCTGTTAATAATGAGAAGGCAAACTGCAAGCCGCCCGCCCCGAGGAAACAAGGGCAAAGGGGAAAAGACCCGGGAAATGTGAGGGTGTGGGTAGGGAAGACCCTCCCGCCCCACTCAGTGGCTTCATCAATTTCCACTTTCGGCATTTTATGGTCGCCTCTTACTTGCCAGTGCACAGGGAAACCAAGGAACTGCAAGGGATCCCCTTTCCCTACAAAGAAAACATTAACGGCGAAGGTAAATATACATAGTTCCTTTGACAGTGGCTCTCAAAAAGTTAAATATTTAAGCAATAAGAGGGCATAAGTTATTTATTAACTGTGTAGAGGACTTTTTCAAACAGAGTGAAGGGATTAATATAGTTTAAATGGGATTTCAAGTTATAAAATGCATATAATGCAAAGATAATACCCTAACTAAATTCTTTGGGCTTGAAAGCTTGTTATATTATTAATAATAAAATATATACAACATTTTTATATATAAAATAATAATTTTTTCAACCGAAACTCCTTCAAAATATTAAGTAGAGGTAATAAATAAATCCTCTTTCAAAGCTTAAGTTATTAAATATATTTTATTCCAATTTGATTCAGTTTAATCAGATTTTTCCCTTACCTTTATTATATATCCCCAACATCTTTAACTTGTATTGAAATTTGAAGTCTCAACCAACACAGTTTCTTGTTTGTTTTTAGTTTAATTTTAAGTCTTAATCTTGGTATTTACTTGGCATTCTCTCTGCCCTTTCTCCCCTGGGTTTTTATTCTACTTATTTTACCCTCTTTTGCGGGACTGTAATAATCATGGCAAAAGTTACGAATTTATCATGAATTACTTAATTTGTTTACTCTTTGCCGAATCGTTTTAACAATTGAAATATCCATTTCAACTTGTTCAACATTCTCCCACCAGCCTCTGCCCCCGTTGTAACCCCTTTGTTACCCCCTTTGTAACCCCCTTTGTTACCCCCTTTTCTGGTGTCGGTTCCACCCTCTTAATATCCCCACAAAGCCTCCCCCAGAAACGGAAGATTTGCCCGGCACCTGTGACTGAGAGCCTCCTCCGAATTCTGGTGCTTTGTGGAACAGTTGAGGTCAGGACTTAAAGAATTAAAGGAAATAAATTACTTAAATGTGAAAATAAATAAATAAATAAATGTATTTTCATTAAAATAAGTTCAACAAATTGAATTTAAATTTATAAAATGTTGAAAAATCTTTAATATGTATTTATCAAGCACTAGAAAGTTTAGTTCTTGGCAAATCATATCATAATTAACTCAAATTTACCTTTAAAGTTCTAAAAATTAATTAAATTAAGTTTTAAAAATTGTATTTAAATTTATAAAACGTTGAAAAATCTTAAAATTAATTTCACAAGTACTAAAAGATTTAGTTCCTGGAAAATCATATCATAATTAACTGTAATTTACCCTTAAAATAATTTAAATTAAATTTATATTCTCCCCAAAACCTTTACTTATATTATTCACAATATTAAATATGTGCCCCGTGTTGTAATCGCATTCGTGGCCCCAGGAAATTAGGGGAAGGCAGCGGGCAAAGGGCTGTATAAACAGGGGATTGGGTTCCTCTATAGGAGGAAGAGCAGCAGTTTCAACTCAAAATTGAAGGCCTGCCCCCGCTCGTAACTTTCAATGTCGTTTCGGGCGGCAAAAAAAAAAAGTTTCATTTACAAGCGGCGTTACAGCAAAAGCAATGACAATGCCCGGCGCAAATATCAATGATATGTTTGTTAAAAAACACGACAAGGACAACAAGGACCTTCCAACCAAGCCAGCCAGCCGCCGCCGCCAGTTGGAACATTTTTCGGGGCTTTTCCGTCTGTTACTTCTTTTTCGGTTTGCCTTGCTTTGGTTTGGTTTTTTGGTAGGTCATGTACTTGGCCCCTTTTATGGCCGACAAACGAAGAGGAATTGTTGCGAGGCAGCGAAACTTTTTGCCCCACGAATCCTTTGGGCTCAGCTCCTTGTCCTGGTTCTGCTGCTGGTCCTGCTCCTGGTCCTTTTCCTGTTGTCCAAATAGCAAATGCCCAACACCAATAATTGTAAATTAAAATTGAAATGAATGAAAGCAAATGCTGGTTGGGATGGCTTGGGGATTGGGGATTGTGGATGGAGATGGAGCTGGGCTAGGAGATGGAGATGGGGTTAAGAGTGGGAATAGGGGATGGAGTTTGGAATGCGAATGCGAATGATAGCAGTGCCAGCAGCGAAACACAAAGAGAAATAGCAACAGTAACACAGAGAGACAGACTGGCAGGCGTTGGGCCAGAATTTTGTAAACCATATAGCCTTGTTTACCATTAGCGGGGAGAGGGAGGAGGAGAAAAACACGCCACGGGAAAATCGCAGGAAAAACCGACGGTGGTGGCAAAGGCTGAAAGGAAAATTTAAGCAGAACTAGACCTACGCGAAATGATGAGCTTCAACAGTGGCAGGTGCTTAGAAAATATTCAAGAGAAGTTAAACAATAAAAGGGGAAAGGAAATAATTAAATTAATAAGAAAGTAAATAAAAAAATTTGTATTTATGATAAAATTTATTTTATTTATATTTACCAAAAATCATTAATAGAGTTTCCTTAATTACTCACTGACAAAGAGATCTTTAGGAACTTATAATTTATTCATCATGTTTATGGGTTTTATTTTAAATTTATTATTATTTAATGAATTCTTTATCTATTTAATGAGTTATTTAAATAAAAATTTAAAAATTTTTGGCCATGTTACACCTAAAATCATTTATAGAATTTCCTTATTTACTCACGACAAGGAGATCTTGAGAAATACATAATTTATTCATCATGTTAATGGGTTTTAATTTTATATATATTTTTTTGTATGAATTCATTATCTCTTTAATGAGTTATTTAAAGAATTAAAAATTTTTTGCCATGTTTCACCAAAAATCATATATTGAATTTCCTTATTTTTTAAAGATCTTAAGGATTACATAATTTATTTGTTAGTTTTATTTGATTCATTATGTAAATAATTCATTCACTATGTAAATAATTCATTATCTATTTATTGAATTAGTAAATATACAAATTAAAAATGTATTTGCTTTGTTTAGCTCATAATTTATTCATAATGTTATGGATTTTTTTTTATAAATTCATTAACTATTTAATGAATTATTTTATTTAAAAAATCTATTAACTTACGCCACACTGTGCGGAGTCCGGCCGACTGAAACGATAACTGCGCTTACAACGACCTCCCATCGTGTTGCTATATATCTGTCCATCCGTCCGGCTGTGCCCATCTGTGCGTCCTGTATATCCTTGTGCCCGCGCCCTGGTGTCCTTATGTCCCCATGTCCGGCTCTATGGCTCCATGGCTGTATGGCTGTGTGGATGCGGGCATTATGCGTGGGCACAATGCATTAGTTAAATGTAACAAAAGAGCGGCGTCCAAAGAGCGGCCTTTTCAACGCGCGGAGCTCTGCTGGCAGGAGGCGCAGAGAATTAGGCGACCAGCGATGGCCATTAGGAATTGAGAACACGACCGAAGGATTCCAGGCACGAGGCATGAGGCATTATGCATACGCACCGTGGGCCAGATTACTTGTTTATTGTATGAGAAAGGAGCAATATATACAATCGTTTAAAAATTTATTTTCCCATTAATAAACACTGAAATCCTTTTACAAAATGTTTCCCCTTCGTTAGTAAATTATTTTGTAATTATATTAACTTGTTTAATAATTAATGTGTGGCCTTAATTACCCCCACCCTTAACCCACTGTGGCCAAGCAATAATAGGCCGTGGTTTTGAGCGACAGCCGACCGAGCCATTGGGTCAACCCCCAAATGACAATTCCCACAGAAACAGAATTTCCAAACGGAAATGCGGAAAATACACAGAGAGGGGAGTGTGGGAGGGGAAGTTCGCGAAAGAGCTGGCTCAAATTGTTAGCCAAATTTGTAAACGATTCCGGGACTTCAATTCGTTTGCTGGCATCAAGCAATTATTATTTATACACGTAAAAACGGGGAAAATATTTTATATATATAAATATATAGTTTTTTATATTTATTCAAATGAAAAGAATTAAATATATTAACTCTTGCAAAAAGATGACAGAAAAACATTTTAATAAGATTAAGTGCGCTAAGATCTCAAGCTCTATGATTTGTACGTCAATTTAACTCCTTTTTTATGTTTAGATTTATTATTAAATTCTCTAAAATCTCTACACAATTAAATACCTATTACACACCCATTTTTTCTGCGTGTTCCCTAAAACCCTTCTGTAATTTGGACAGTTCATCCAGCTTCGATTCTGATTTCGTCGTGTGAATATCGACACGCGCTACGATTCATTTCGAGGGCATTGTTGTTGGACGCCATGTGACAAATTCCCCATCCTGGCAGGCGGTACACGCCCCTTCCTGGAGGCAGCATAAATCAATTAGCATTAAGGCACAGCCAAAAAAAAATGAAAATAAAGAGGGATAAAAAAAAAAACGAAGGAGCTGTAAAAAAAAACAGCGAAAATAAAACGGCAAAATCAGTACAGGCCATTGCCCAAAGGGCAAACACTTCACTTATTGTTATCCTGGCACATAAATAAAGTGCCCCAGGGAAGAGGGCTGAGAAGGAGTGTGAGTAAAGGCGAGAAATAATAAAGAATGCAAAGAAGAATAAATACAAATAAACAACCCCGAAAGGCACTTAATTGTATCAATTTAAGCAGTTAAAAGCACCAAAAAGCACCAGCAGCAGAGCTATTCAACGGCAATTAGGGATGGCAACATATCGATATGTTAATGTCAACGAAATAAATTAAAATTATCGGTTTATTTGTATGTAAATAAATATTAAAATTATTAATACGTAAATACATATATGTATATTGATATTTAAACAGTAATATATCAAAGGCTTTTCGATTTTTCCGATAATAAACATTTCGATAATTTGTTTGCAAAAACCATTAAATACTTCCCCAATTTATAGATGGTAAGTATTAATTTCTATATTTATTATATGCTATAAATTAATTTATCATTCTCTATCGCTCACGATATTTTCGATAACCAGGACAAATCTTATTGGATTTCCCCCTATCGCAGTGTGTACACATCCCAAACAACAATATTTAACAATGCCATCCATCGGATTCAACAACACCAACAACAATTAAAGAAAAACAACAATTGGAAAGGAAAAGCGGAAAAAATAAGGGAAATTTGAGAGCAAAACAAAGGCCGTCGTAACTTATTTAAATGCTCCATCAATATGCGAAAGATCGCCACCACCCAAAAAATATTCTCTCGCCGAAACAATTTACAATTTAATTAGGCAAACTTAAATAGCCAATCAAAATAAAGTAATTGCTTGAGAAAAGCGGCATTAAAGAAGCAATTTGCAGCGATTGCTAAACGAAATGACGAGAGGTGAGAAAATTAAGCTGGCTTATTTTTGGCCAAAAATTAAAGTGAGGGAAGCACTTGGGGATTCTTACACAAGCTGCGACATAATTCTTATGAAAACATAGAAGTGCAAAACTTGAGGAATTAATAGCACTTCTAAAGTTTAAATAATGCAAAAATTTGAAACACTTTAAAGCCCGCCGAAGAACACCGAATTTGTGCATTAGCCATTATCCTCTTATTTCCTAATGAAATTTCCACTGACCACCAGCAAGCTCGCTCGACAAAGCCAAAAGGCAGACAATGTGTGTGCGAAAATGCAGCTGCACTCCGGTGGGTTTAAGCCTTAAAGTTGCATCATGTGGCAACCAATTATGCCACAGCCACAGCCTAGAAGTCAGGTATTCCGCTTTATCTAACAACGGGCAGGTGCCAGAGCCAGTTCAGTCAATCGAGCGACCGAACAAGGAGCTAGGCAATATTTTCGAAGCTAAGCCAAAGCAGTCGCCTCACGAATATCCTTTGGTTACTCATCATAATTAAATACACATATTAATAACGTGTAAATAATATGTTAAAGCGAGTACCTGCCAATAAAGGAAAGCGGTTAATTATGGCATTTCCTTTTAAGCATAATATTAAAGTTGATAAATCAGCACTTTTGTGACAGCATTCAAATTATATAATGGATACATTTTTTCATTACAGTAAATGTGTCAAAGGAGCGGTCATTATTTAAATGGAAATGATAAAAAATTATTAAGTGGCAGAAAATTAATTAACGAAAAGTAGCAACAATTATTTTTCGAGGTTATCAGAGCTCAAATATGAATATTAAGATGAAGACAAGTAAACACAAGTATCCTTTGCGCCATATTAAGGGTATGCACTTCGCACGCACATCGACTGGACTTCCCCCCTCCTCCCCCTTTGGAGAGCCACCAAAAAAACACACACACTTTGTTGCAAAAGTAGCGACATTTATGCGTGTGTGCGTGCGTCCCTCGAAAGTGTGTTCGCTTCCCACACTCGAACAGTAAAAACACAACCGGCAACGCCCACCGTCGGCCATCCAACGCCCATCAGTCAGTCCCAAATACACTGCCAGAAAATATTGATTGTTTTCTAACAAAAATAAATTAAATAAGATAATAGAAATCGATTAATTAAAGCCAAATATCGGACAAAAACATGTTTTTATCGATTTCTGTTGTAGGTTGTTTCGGGAATCACTTTGTATTCCATAAATTACATTGATACATTTACATTAACACGTTTACGAAAAAATATCGATATATTATATCGATAAGATATCGATCAAAGTTTTTCGATTACAGTCGATAGTCTTGAATATGTAATTTTTGCTTTGAATTTAAATTAGGTAAAGAAATTGAATTTAAAAGAATTTTTAATCAATTCCCTTAACCTATAATGGTTAAATAATCGATAAAATCGATAAACACAATCGAAATTGTGCAATTTCAACCGAAAAACCTTCAACGCATTATATAAAGAAGAACAACAAATGTATACATCCTTTTCAATCACAAACTCAACAATAAATAAATAATTACAACAAAAAAATTATAATAATAATACAAACCCTCTCTTTCTCGCAGTGCTTCAGTTGTTGCTTTTATTTCTTCTACTTGGGCCGTGTTCTTCATCGTCGATTCTTTTCCAAAATTGAGTGCTGCTGGCAAATTGGAAGGCGCAGGCCAACGCACACACACACCAAACACACACTCGCACAGCTGGACACAGTTTGCGGCGAATTAACCCACGACACCCACAATTTCTCCACCTTCCCCCGCTGCCATCGCCATCTCCAGCCCCAGCAGTGTTCTTATGACAAGCTAGCCCAGCTAGAGCTTATCTATAAATTAGTCCAACGGAGAGAAACCGAGGGGTAAATGGTAAATCTGTGCCAATTTATGTAAATCAAAGTTTAAATAAATGTGCCGCCAAAAGACGAATAACAAGTTGGGCAAGAAAAAGTGGCGACAGATGAGAGCAGCTCCACAGATAAAAAATGATTAGCTATCTAACTAAATAAATAACTAAACCTAAGAAAATTTTAGAGCGACCATTTAGTGAAATGTAATACAACATTAAAATCTTAAATCCCCATATTTTTATTTAAGTTATTAGAAATCTTATTTCTTCCAGTGATATTAATAAAAAAAAATAGCGAGAGAAACTTTTCTGCTGTCCAAGAAGGCGGCCAAGAAAAGTGCAGAAATTAAGGAAAATTGAGGAGAACTGCGACAAAGTAAGCTCTAAATCAGTGAACTAAAAACGAGAGGAGGGTGAAAACCAGGCGCTCGTTGCTCGTTGTTTGTCGAGCGCATAATTCAATTGGCGCTGCCATTTTATTTTTGGCAACGTCTGCGGCAGGCCAACAAATAAACCAAACAAATGGCTCGCAAATTGCAATTTTAGTTAAATTTTTAAAGTATTTCCAAATGCGGCTTTTAAAGGGAACCACTCATTTACAGCGCCATCTAGGCAGGCATACAAAATACGCGAGAGGGCGCCAGGCGCTTTATAGCAATTCTTAAGTGCGAGAGAGAGAGCTTTCAAAATTTGGCCAACAGGGGGACGGCAATGTAATATATTTGTACATAAAGTGTACATTTTACATGTATGAGTGTAAGATTATGGGTAAAAATAATGTTTTACATACAAAAAAAGGTACAAATAATATTTTTTTAAATTAGATTAATTTTAACAAACAATTAAATTTTTATTACTTTTTGCATTAATTGAAAAATGTTCAAATTCTTATGTATACATTTGTAGAATTAGGGTAATTATTATTTTAAAAGGCCATAACATAATACTAGAATAATTAATTAAATAATAATAATGCAAATACAATATAAATAATTAAAGAGTTTAAAAAAGTGTTAGAGCTCAAAATCATTATTTTTCTTTGAAATTTTAGCTAAAATTCTCTTTCATAATATTTTTATGATTTAAAAAAATATTAAACTTGTAAAATGGTATTCAAGAAATTCATAATTATATAAAATACCAATATAATTATATTCCTAAAATAAATAATCTATTTTTTGCATAAATACATGCCTTTAATTAAATTTAAATATAATAAATATTCAGCCAATGGCAATATCCTGCCATAATAATAACTACTAGTACATATACTACATACATAGACATTGGGCCCCGTATATAAAGCTGTCATTAATCCCCTTTGGATTCGCGATCTGTTTGTTTATTTGCTATTGTTGTTCCCTGTTTGCTCTTGTTGTAGTTGTTGCTATTGTTGTTGTTACTATTGTTGTTGCGAGCGGTGTGAACAAGTGCCAGTGGGCGTGATGGTTGGATTCGCCGCCCCCTTTTTCTGGTAGTCAGTAAAAACAAACAAGCGATGACCGACGACGATTATTGTTTATTAGAATAACAATGACCCAAAGCTGACACACGTTTATTAATGGCCCCAAAGCCAAAGCCAAAGGCTCGCATATATTCCATATTCCACACTCTGCCAGGTTCATTCCACTCACCTTAATTGAATCCAAAAATTTCGAAGACCGAGTCCGAGTCCTTGATGGCACCGACACCGACACCGGCATCGGCTACTGCTACCGCTTATTATTTAATTAACGCAGTCATTGGTTTTTAATGATTTTATTAGCAATTAATTGTCGGGAGTGGGGAGAGCTTTAAGGCGGGCGGCAATTCCAAAATTTATACCAAATAGATTATGATAAATGGCCGACGGATGAGGTGACATGATTGATGCGATTTAAATATTTTTGGTAGGACCCGAGGGAGTTTTTTGTTCTGGAACTAAGAGCGGAAGTATTAAAATAATTTAAGGTATTTAAAATATATTTAATTTAATTTTTAAACGACAGCCTTAAGACAAAAATATTATACATAATTTTTAACCTAAGTAAAACTTAAATATCTGAGCAACTACTCTTCTTTCTCTATAAATTAAATTAAAGAAAATGGTTACCCCAAAAAGGAGTGTTTCCTATAAAAAACATACAATTACCTTTAGAACTCGTATCGATCTATTTCAAGACATTTAAAAACCAATTTTCTCATCCCCAAAAAAAAGAAAATACATTTGAATTTAAATTGGTATCATATATTCAATTAACGTGAAGCTCATTGCGGGGGAAACCAACCCCCAACGATTGCAATTGACATCGATAACCCCGCCGTAAAGTGGGTTGAATGCACTGCACCTACGGTACCCCCCGAGCAGGCCCTCACCTTTGACAGGCTAATCAAAGCCAATCCACCAAAGTAAACAAAGCTGCAAAACAATATTAGAGACCGGCAAAAAAACACGCGTTTCAAAAGAGCAGCAACAAAAGCCCAGTGAGACCGAGAAGAAAAAAATAGAGTTTACTCACCGAAAAAATTCGAGAAAGGAAGCTTATTTAGGAAGCAGATCACCAGATACCCTGACAGCTAAAATATAACTTAGATCTATTTTTCTATCCATTTAATATTACTGTTGCATATCAAAATATTTATGCTTATTTTGATATATTTCTGAGATATGTTTCTACACTTTAAATATAGTTCAAAGAAAGTTCTCATGCAACTTTCAATGTTGCATTTAATTATATTTTTAACATTTTTAATAAATCGAAACAATAAATAAATATGTGTTATTATTTTTTTATTTATTTTCGACTAGCTACAAGTTGTTTAAAATTAGGTTTTGATGCATTTGTGGCTGATATTTATAATCTAATTTAATTGCTACCTAAAGCCCCATCTGCAAGACATTAAAATGTAAAAACAAATCAACCAAAAACCCCCTTAGAAAGGGTATTACCAAAAAGAAGAAGCCAAAAAACTGCTCTCGACCAAAAAGTGCGCACATGCTTCACCGCCGCGGCGGCGGAGGCCCTCGTCGATATATAAGCTCTAAATTTGCGAATGACATCGGAAGGGGGCTGCACGATATGGATATGGATATGGATGCGGATGGGGAATATTTTTGGCAGGCCGCTCGGTAGCCAGGAGCCTTCAACGGGTGACCGATTGAATGGATGGCCGAATGACAGACTGCCCAATGTCCGCACGGCAAAACACAGACAGACAGGCAGGCGGACAGACGGGCGAACAATTACAGACAAAGACACAATTGACGATTAATCGATTAGTTGAAATTTGACACATGAACAATTATCGGTCACGGATGCCACGCAAACACAGACGAGGAGAGGAGAGCAACAACAGCAGCAGCAGCAGCGTGAGGGATTATTTATCGACAGAGGGATGAGATGATAATTTATGGGGTGTCCGCCGTAGTGTGGAAGCTGCCGCAACTGGAGGCCCAATTAGCTGTGTCAGGTGTAGCGGCAGCAGCGGTTCGGTCAAGAAAGCTCCATTATTCGTGGCCACAACAATAATCTAATTAATTAGGTATTGCAAGTGAACAATTTTAGACGATTGACAGTCAAAATCATAAACAGATTGAGAGCTTAAAAAATAAAGGATGCAAGGTGGTTGTAAATGGACAGGGAACACACTCTTATATATTGTTAGTTAAGCTGGACTCCTAAATTAATGCCTACAACTAAAATTAACTAGAAAAGAATTATACAAATTATACAAATTATAAAAAGTTTGTAAAGAAGATTTTTAATAAGGAATCGCACAAAATAAAAAGTGAATTAGTAAATAAATATATTTAAATACTAAAAAAGGTCAACAAATTAAATCCTAGAGATACCTTAAGCCAGAAAATTCTAAATATTATGTTAACTTAATCAAACAAATTCTTTATTATTTGATTTTAAATTTATTTATCATTTCCCAACGCTACAAGCTACGTTTTTAACAATTTTTAAACTTAAATCTAAACATTAAACATTTAAACATTTCTAACAAGTTAAGTAAAGTCGCTTTAAAATATTTAATTTGATTTAAAAGATTTTACCACACAAAACAAATAGTAAATTCCACTTCTTAAATAAGTATTTCAGCTTATTAATACTTTAAAGCCCACCAATTGTTTATTTAATTATTTAAAAAACCTTAAGGTTAAGTATTTCTTAAGTTTACAATTACAAATTATTTAATATTAAAAAATCCCATTTATAAATGCTTTTCTACCAAATAAATGCTAGTTTTAAATCGTATTTTCCTATAGAAATAGGCCTGAAGCCCATCTTAATTATTCATCGTTTGGCTTTTATGATTCGCCTTTTTATTATAGACCCAAAATCTAGTTTGGTGTCGCTTTGTTTCGATATGGAAAATAACGAGATTATGACAGTTTTGTGGATCGTTCGCCGTTTTGTTTTACGAGATACCACGAAACATTTACGAAAATTGCCCTTAACGATCGGCAATCAACGCCAAGCTGCGAACCACATTCGATAGATCAGAGAACGGGCGGCTCTCTGTGTATATTTCTATATTTTAATGGCAAGTCATAAATAAATTTGCACATTTTGGAATTTGGTATTTTTGATTTGCATTTCAGTTGATCTGATTCTGAGACGATTCTGGCACCCCCTGCAACGTTTTTTATGGGCGTAGGTGAGGTTTGAACTAAAAGGGGGGCGCCCACAGAGGAGGGATGAGAGAGGGCATTGACCCCTCTTTATATTCGATTTTAAACTAAAATAACAAGAAGACAAAGAGATTGCCTATGTCTAACCTAAACTTTGTATTTAAATCAAAATATTCTCTTATTTATTTTTAAATAAACAAATGTTGACTTTCATTTAGGAATTGATTTTTTTCCAGCCCATTTAAATGTTAACTAATGTCAATTTACAAATAACTCTCTAACATCTACTGCATATTTGCTTGTAAATAAATATAACTAAATAATTGATGCAAAAACACCCACGATTGAATGGTAAATAAATATTATTTTTCTGTACATTCTTAAATCTCTGGATAAATAAATTCTCCCCTCTAAATAAATATGTATAAAATTTGCACACAATTTTTTCCTGCTGCCACTTACTGTTTGCTCTTCGCACTTGATTTTTGGTGAATAATAATTTGGCGATAAAAAATGTTTTATCTGTGCAGCAGTCATAAATGTCGACACTCTTACTAGCCGTATCCGTATCTGTAAATGTATCTGTGTCTGTTTTTTACACATGTACTTGTGTGTTGGCCTATTTAAGTAACAATTTTGCTGGTAATGTCCACAGAACTCGAGGGGCTGCGGATGGGTATGGGTATGGGGATGGGGATGGGGATGAGGATGAGCACTTTTGCATAGCTAAATGCCTTGCAAACATCCACCCACTCTATCCCCTCGCCTCCCTTTATCTTTTGCCTTATTTTATGTGACAGTTTTATTTATTATTTTCTTCTTTTTTTCTGCTTTTTGTTTTTTGTGTTGCCTCTCGTTTATTTTTTTTTTATTTTGTCCAGCATTTGTTTCTGGGTTCTGCTTTCTTTTTGCTTTTTTGCTATTTTGTACGCTTGTTGTTGTTAGTTTTAGCCTGTCACAGGCACACACACCAGCACACACACGCATGCACTGAAAAATAAAGGAGATGAAAATCTATATAAGATAAAGAGAAATTATTGATTTAGGGTTTAGTTCTATACTTAATAATAAATAACCAAACACCTTTATTTCCTTATTATATTTTTCTTTTACATAAGCTAAGTACAAAATATTATAGGATATATTATAAATACAAATATATTAAGGCAAGTATTATTTAAAAATTTAGGAAATATTATACACTGAAAAATAAGTGAGGTAAACGAATATATAAAATAAAATAAGATATGCAATAAAAAGAAATTCTTTAATTATGGCTAATTTCATTATTTAATAAAGAATAACCGAACACCTTTATTTATTAATTCATGTTAAGCTAAATATAAAGTAATATAAGATAAATATTAGGGCAAGTAAATATGATTTAAAAAGTAGAATAAAAAGCAATGTTTTTCTTAATTTAATTTTAAAAATATTGCAGCTTTTAAATAAAAATAATTTAAACAGTTTAACCCTTTCCTTGTAATTGCTTTAATTTTCTTTTTACTTGACTTATAGATTACTTTGAACAAAAATCAAAACTTAGCTTAAATTAAATTAAACCTTGTTTTACAATATCCCAAAAATTCTATCAGTGCATGCAAGAGACAGCAAAGAGCCTTTGCATATGTCTGTGCGATTTTTTCCCCTTTTTATTTTCATTTTTGGTTTGCTGGTTTTCTATTTATTCGTTGTTATTGTTGCTGCTGCTGATGCTGATGCTGGTGTATATTTTCACTGCTTTTGCAGTTTTCTATTTTCCATTTTCTATTTTTTTTACGCTTCCTCTTCTTATTTTGAGAGATGCATTTTGCGCTTTTTTGCGGTTGCTTGGCTATGTTAATGACACTTACAAGACCAACAACAACAAGGGCAGAGCACAAGAAATGTCACACGGCAGCGGCAGCAACAACAATAAAGCTGTGCTGAAGGGGTCAAGGAGGGGGAGGGGGCTGTGCATCTTGAAAATCCCACATCTAACACCTCCTCTAAGCCCCACACACACTAGCACACACTAACACACATCTTATCCTAAACACTTTGTAGAGCCTCTTTTCGGAGCCTTTTTGTTGGTTTCATTTGAACATTTGCCAAACGAACAGTGTGTGGAATGTGATTTTGAATAATGTGCTTAAAAATAAGATAATTATTACTTTGTATTATTAAATATTATGTTTAAGTCATATTATTAGAAAATATTAATTTAAAAAGAGCAAGGGGCAGAAGAGAAAGTAACAAAGTTCTCCCAGAGAATAGAATATCCTGTAAGTAAATGCTTAAATTAAGTATAAAATTATTATTATTAGGTAAATTTAAAAAAATGCTCTAAGGATCAGCAAGACCCCAGATTGGCACTAGAATTTCCAAGGAGCTCTAGAAAGAGGTGGTTCCCCTTTAAAATAGCTGCAAGTCCAAGCCAAGTCAAGCCAAGCCAAGTATAAAGTATTTATCCCCATAAAATCTTCAATATCCCTTTAAAATATATTAATTAATTACAAATAAATTCTAGTCCATATATAAATTTCTATTAATTTAAATTCCAAGTTTTTTAAACTGCAAAAACAACAGAAACTAAAAATAAATCCATAAAAACGAATCCTTACGGAAGAGAGAAAAATGGCTGGCCAAAGTGCCTCTCGTCTTTAATTAATTTCAAGCACCGTAATTTAAAATGAATAAAAAACAAAACGCATGAATGCCACATTAAAAACAGAGCATGAAAACTGCTCCTGGTAAAAATAAAAAATATATATATATCCAAATGGAAGAATGAAAAATTGCAGCCGAAAAGTGCTTCGTCTTCAGTTAATTTCAAGCACTGTACTTAAACATTGGGCAGCTAAAACGCGGCTACAATCTAACCCCCGCCACGCTTAAGGACTCGCCACCCCCCCCTGCCCCTTCCTGGGGCCGGTGCAAACAAAAACCCACCCCCTCTGGCTCTTCACTTTGCCACTAATGGGACATTTGCAATTAAATTACTCGAATAAAGCATGTAAATTGCCAGTGAATGGAGGCGGCCATGGACTACCCCCTGCCCCTGGCCCCCTATCCCCTTTTTTAGGGGGATTTTCCGACCACCCCCTCACCCCTGTACGCCCCTGTGCGAGCAGAGGTGAAAGTGCGGAGCCAACGGTGCGTATGTGTAATGTGCTTGGGCCTGGCTAAGTATGCTAATGCTAAGGCAACACACACACATAAACACACACAAAATATATATAAAAAAATATACAAAAAAATATATATATTAGAGGGAAAATAAAGGAGGAAAAAAATAAGGAAACGGAGCGGAAATTATGATGAATTTTAGGTAAATTAAAAATGTAAGAAATATGTTCCGAGTCTTGATGTGAAAATGTGCGAATTGTTGGCACGGCATATTCCCCTATTTCGGGGATCACGACTCTGTTGTTTACCTAATCATTCAACAAAGGGGAGTGGGGGGGGTATCCGAAAAAGGAAGAGCAGAAAAAGGAGAAGAGAAGTCATGCCGCAGACAAGGACGAAACCGGAATCACAACCAGAATGAAATCTTCGACCAGCTGCGAGAAATTTCGCGTGGGGGAAATTCTCTCGTCGTCGTCGAGTTTCTCCCGGCTTTTTCGCGACTCTCTTTCTCTCTGTCTCTCGCTCTCAGTCCTGCGCAGCCGGAAAAACTCTCTGCCGGGAATATTCCAAGAAAAATCCTCAACAGCTGTTTAAGCCAGCAAAGAATTTCCCCAACTGTTATACAAAATAAAGGCGGTTAGTTTAAATAGTTCTCATGATTCATATATTTAAATATACATGTATTTATATTTTATTTTATTTTTTTCCTGAGAAAACAATACAGAAAGTCTGAGTTTATTGAACCCAAAGAAAAAGTTGTTCTTTTCCGCTTATGGTTGGGTCTTTAAAGGTTTTTTTTTGTGGCTTGTGGCCTGTGGCTTCTACCAATTACATTTGGGCCGTGGCTTATCTATAGCTTCAAGTCACGATTTCAATTTGCAAGCGAAAAGAGCCCGAAATCGATCTATTGATTTCATATTCAGCACTCAGAGTGGACGACATAAATCAAAATCTGGTTGGACAGATGGTGACATAAATGAGATGCAGTCAGGGGCAGAGATTTTAAGGGGCCTAAGCATAAGATTATTAATAACAATATTTTCAAATAAATCTCTATACAAAGTAAATATTCAGCAGCTTCTTCCAGAAGCCATATAATATGTGGAACCCCCCCCGCTCTGCTCTGAGAGACAACGCCTCTGTTTGTGGTTTTCGCTCGGGGGGATCGCTGAGTTGGCCTACGGAAATAGCTCTGCTTCTGGGCCCTCACCAAAGAGCCAATTAATCAGCTGTTTGGGCCTGTTTCTTTGAACAATTATCTCAAGTAGAGCATACTTCACACATGCTTTACGAGCTTTTGCTATTTTGGCCAAAAATAAATAAAAAACATAATAAATTAAAGATTTTGTACGTTTCTAGAAATATCACCCATAAATATTTTTTTTCCACTTGAGTACGGTTAAATAGAACAAACACTAAAAGATGCATTTCATTCTAAGACTGAAATAATTAAATAAATAATTATGGTAATAGCAAATAAAAATTGATAATAAAACTCATCTTTAATTATAAATTTTAATTTTTTTAAAGCAATTTGTATTATTACAAAACTCATATTTTATTAATTTTTATTTATTTCATATATTATGAGAAAATTTATTAAGAAACACAGGAGTAAAAGGCTTTAAAGGTTAACTTTTTTACAGCTTCAGTAGCTGCATCTCTAGTCCTTGGTTTAATACAGGAAAGACAAGAACTAGGAACTAGCAACTAGTAACTTGAACTAGAATCAAAAGCAAGCTTCTTACACAGTGGGAACTGTGATGAATTTCTTGCTTAGAAATATTAAACATAAATAGTTTAAATATTCATAACATTTTATGAATAATATATAAAAATTCGAATATTTTGGAAAACCATTTCTAAAAAGACTTTAGCTTTTATTTAACTAAATCACCGAAACTGTACATCAAAGGCTGCTTATTGAATTTTATAATTATTACCCCCTAAAATATGTTTAATATTTATTATTTCTGGAACTATTAACTATTATTTAAATATTTGAAGGGCCATGTTTGCCAAATCGAATCACTGTATTCATAACATTTAAAAATAATATATAAAAATGTGAATATTTTGGGAAACCATTTTTAAACTCTGCTTATTTAATTTTATAATAATTACCCCTAAAATATGTATAATATTTATTATTTATTTAACTATTAACTTAAGCGCTATGTTTGCCAAATCGAACCACTGTGCGCCAACGCATTGCGCATGCGTGACGCTGGCAGCGCAGTGGCTGCGTGGCCAATATTAAAATAAAAATAAAGACGGGACTCGGAAGCGAGTATGTACATATATATGTTGGATATATTTCGCTGTCGCAGCCGCTGCCTCAGTCACCGTCGCTGCTTACTTTTCCATACAAAAGTCGTTGAAATTCGAGCGCCGAGCGGCAAACGAACTCAGAACGTTGCCGTTGCGCAGACGCAACGCACGCGCCACGCACACACTCCCTCGCACACACCACACACACCGCACACACACCCCCCCGATCGACCGCCCAGGCAAGCCGGCTTGCAGGAATTCAAATCGAACTTGCAACAATTTTCGAACGTATTTTGAACATTTTTTTCGTATTTTGTTTTGTGATCTCGGAAAAGAAAATATTTTGTGTGTGCCGTGAACAACAATTTTAAGTGGTCCCAAAACAACGTAAATTACACAAAAATATTCAGGTAACTTAAGTTAATTCACTCTCAAGTTCAAGTTTATGGTCACAAGAAATTAAGTGAAAACTATTTTTTAAGTGGAAGTTTTTAATGGTGCGTTACAATGTTAATTGTTACTAAAAAAAAGGCAAAGGAAAAACGCAATTAAAATCAAGGGGAAGGAGATGAAAGATAAATATGTAAAAAAATATATATAAAATATATATATAATGAAAAGTAAAAGCAATTTGTAAGATTTATATTAAAACTGATCTCTGCTAAATTAAATTAATATTAAATGTAATGTTCAAGAAGTATAAAAAATAAAACTTAGAAATTTGTTTTAAATAATCTGCTAGAATATTCATTTTCTAAGCTACAATTTTATATTATTTCTGACCCAACTCTTTAACTTCATTTTAAATAAACCTTAGCAATTTTCCTTTAATCAAACTCTTTTAATTCTTAATACCATTTAGCAAAATATTATTTTAAAGCAAAACTCTCCTAAATGCTTTTAAGTTTGAAATGATTTTAGGCTCACAATTTGAAGCAGTTCTAAAATAAACATTGTCTGATTTAAAAATTATTTTACATTAGTATTTTGTAAATATAATAAATATATAAAATAATAAAATTAATATTAAAGGAATTTAAAGTGAGCTGAAAACACTCAAAGAAATATTAGCAGTTCAGCGACACTTGAAATTGCACCTGTTTCGATGGCGAGAACTCTCCTTTTGTCACCAACTGGCCGCCGCCGCTCATTCGAATAATCGAATTAGCCTCGAATCTCTCCGGAGAGAACTCGAACGAACCCTCCTCCTTTTGCCGCACTTTCGAGAAATGGACGAAATACCTGATCGGCATACCAAAAAAAAAACGCAGAGGGGCTAACACTAACTGAATACCAAAGGGAAGGCGGGAGGGGCCGATGTGCAGTTAATAGAACCCGCTATAAAGAAAGGGGAGAACGAGGGGGGTTTTATGTGCCCCATGCAACAGGCATTTGTGCATTTCAATGAGCTGAGTGTAGCCGAAAAATCAAAAGTTCAAAATCAAAAGAAAACCGAACAACAGAGACTCCCAGTAATATGACTCAAAAGTCACTTACACAGAAATTAAGCCTTACAAAAAACTATAGACAATATTTACATCACGTTGAGGGTTCTCCTTGTTTGGGCCCTTGGAATGTTGAAAAGCAAAAGTTTTATCATTATATATTTTTTGATTGTTTTTACGATTGCGCAAGACAATTTCGTTTTCATTGCAACTTTCTACGAAAGAAAAAAAATAGTAAAATGAAGGTTATTGCAGTTTTTTAATTATGTCTTCTATGAAGTAATGTCTCAGGAGATTATTTATATAATGGTTCATAGTACTTAATAATATAATTTAATTTTGTATTCTATAAAGTAATGTCCTGTAGATTATTTAAATAATGGTGGACAGCACTTAATAATATTTGTTTTCTCAGAAAAATACTGCATAATTTCTAAGGTAAAAAGGAAAAGAAAGTGTAAATATTGCAAGCAAGTTTCCCATAATAAAAGTCAGTTCTATAAGCCCCCAGATTTTTTCTTTCTCTCAGTGCTGCTGCCAGTGGTGAGTGATCTCGATAGCCATCAGCTGATCCGTAAAGCCCTTCTTCGAGCCAGAAAAAAAACTGACCTTCGCCGGGCGCCGTTAAGTCGTTTACTGACCCCCAACTTCGGTTTCAGTTTCAGCGTCAGATTCGCTTTCGATTAACACCTTTTCCTTATTTTTTTTTTTTTTTGTTAAATACCAAAAGTGGCAAGGATGCAGTTAACGGGTTCGGATTCTCACGCCTGTCACCTGGCCATAAATTCTCGCTTAACAAAAGAATAAAGAAATTCGGGAACGGAAACCAAACTGGATATTTGCAGCATTATCTTCGCTATAGAAAAAACTCTTCAACCATTCTAAGCTAATTAATTAGACCAATTGTTTTCTGGTTTCTGTTTTTTTTTCCTGTGGCAATGGTTGCCAAACTCACTTGATTCATTTGCGGTTTATTTTCTGGACATCGCACAATACAATTGACACAATGACACATTTTTCTTACCTTGAAATTGTGTGGCACATATAGCATTGATTCGATCCGATCCAAGTCGATCAATCGAAGCCTTCTCTTGATTATAAAATTTACGCATGTTTGATGCTCTCTGCGTGTTTGGCTACGTGATTGAAATTTGCAAAGAGTCCCAACCAGCCAGGCCATTGAATTGGACACCCAATAAATCCAATGAAAAGTCATACACGAAAAAAAGCAATAGGAGTTTCTGGTATTTAAGGGATTTCAGATGAGTAATAGTCAGGGTTATGAAATAAAGGCGGAAATGGGTAACAAACTGGCAAATCTTAAGGGAAATATATATTAAAAGGTTACTGGCACTTCTAGGGTATGATAAAAAAAGGATTTCTTTGCTTTTGGAATTATTCAGCAATAAAGTTGCTAATTTTCCCGGCAACAAAATTAAATCAAACATAAGGGAATGCCCTAGAAAATGTTTCTTGGTTAATTCTTTGAACTTAAATTAAATAAAATTTCTTTACCTTAGATCGTAATTAAAACCTCTGTCCTTAAATTAAAAACCCCAATACATTAGAAACCTTGTAAGTTGCTTGATTTTTTTTCTAGTTCAAACTTTAAACCCCACCCCGATTTCTTTCTCTGTTTAGGCTGGTTGCCATCACCCTCACCGTTGACAGACACTTACAATGTGTGTTTCCAGCCAAACTAATTTATGTTTAATTTATTGGTAAACTTCCAAAGTGGAGCTAACAGGCTATCAGCGATATCGGCTATAAGCTGGGCCATTAGCAGAACAAAAAACCCTGCGATGTAAACAAATTTCGTATACAAAATAGATTTATTTCTTTGTGCCAATTCCAAGCTCAAGCTCAAGCTCACCGCTCCCCCGAACGAACCAATTAGTGTTTTTTCGAAAGCAATTAAGACGGAGAAATGGAGGAATCAAACCGCACGAGAATCGAGAATCGAAATAGAAATATAAACCGATTTACATTTGCCAATTTGCAAATCAGTTGAATATTTTCGGGGCGACCTCCAAAAGGGGCTTTAAATAAATAAATAAAAAATACAACAACAAAAGAAAAGCAAAGTAAATAATGATCGATTTGTCATGCCGCTTACAGAATCGTGACTTGTACAAAAATTATATTAATGTCGATAATGATGATGATGATGATGATGGCGATTATTATTATGCGTATCGATATCATTATTTCTGATTTATAAATGTCGCCCATTCGTTGAGAGTTCTTCTTTTTTATGGGTGTGGGTTTTTTATGATTACTCATTCTTCTTTTTTTTATGATTATTCCCTAAGTCATGTCTGGCGCCATATAAGAGTTGGCACCTTCAAAATTAAAGTGTTGAAGCGGAAGAAATAATTAAAAATCATATTGTGGCGAGCAATATGTGAACGAATTATTAATGCTTAATTTATTTAGTTAAATTTAAGATATTCTAGGCTGGGATTTTATATTCAAGATTATTTTTAATCATTCAAAAATCAAAGTGTTTAAGGCATAGAAATAATTAAAAGTAGTTTTGTTGCCTGAAATGTGAGTGAATTATTATGCTTATTGAAAACAAATATTTGTGAGACGGAAATAAAGTTATGTTTTACCATAAACAAATTTATAATAATAGTCTTAAATATAAATACCAGATAATATATAAAATACAACCTTAAATATATAAAATGTAACAATATTTCTGTGGTTTATTATTATTAAATATTATTTTATGGTAAACATTGCTTTATTTCACTCTCAGAAATATTTGTTTTTAATATTTTAAAAATTTAAATGCTTTTCATATAGAAAACTCAGGACTTTAAATAACTTTATTACTTATAAAAAAATCCCTTTCACTGGCTCCTGACAGATTTAACAGTTTAATAATGATGTTGGCCAACTGACAGCCTGATTACTCGCAAAGCATAAAGTTTATATAAAAAGATTCAACAAGATCAACCCGAGATGACCCTTCATTTTATACATTTTCCCTAGCAAGTCCCTTTTTGACACATGCCTGTGTCACGCCCTCCGCCAAAAAAAAAGGCCAACCCTTGATTGCATAAGATAATATATATGTTTTATATGTATATATGTAATATATATATATATCTTTAGTGAATTAATTCCCTTCCTCTGTATTTGCACTTCATTCCGTGCGTTTTTTCTTTTATTTTCGAGAGACCTGCATTGCGCAATGTAAATAAACCAGAGGTGGTCCCTTTATTTCTTCGGTTTCTTTCTTTTTTTGGAGTCATGCAATTTGCTTAATTTACAACTTAATTTCTGCCATGGTTTTCAATTTATCGTCGCCCCGGCCTGGGGTCTGTAAATTTCGTACATTTTAATTTGGCCATCAGCGTTGGCCTGACAATTATGATAAACGTTTATTGGCAAGGACAGCTTTTTACTTGCCTTTTCGCCGCCACATCCTCTCCTTCTTTTGGCAGACGATTAATCGTTTTTCCCTTTTTGGTTTTCCTTTTTTTTTTGTGCTTTTTGTGTCGTCATGCAGAGCACGCTCATTTAACGCCAAGCATTTTCCACCTGGCAGGCTTATTGATTTCATCGTTCCAATTAAAAATCAGGCACTTATGCCTAATTACAACGTCGGCGACAGCCCAGGCCCAGGCAGGCGGTAATTAAAAGGATGCCTTAACCTTAACCCTTGATCTTTGGATTATTGAAGGAATGTAATTGAAATAATTTATTTATATTGAAATTTTGGAAATATATTATGAAATAATTTTCAATATGTATGTACAAGGCTCTTTCTTAGTTTTTCTTATTCGTTTAAAATGAGCATTTACCAATCTCTTAAATATATATTTTTTATGTATTTTAAAGACTTTTGAGAGATATTTTAGCCGTTTTTAAGAGCTTTATTATTTTATACTTCTAAATATAAAATAATTTTTTTTTAAATTGTTATGCTTAATTTCTTAAAAATAATATTAAAATCCTGAAACTTGACAGGCTTTAATAAATAATATTTATTTAACGTTTTGGTACGTTTGTTGACTAACAAAATAAATATTATTTTTCAATAAATGGGTTAACTAAGAAACAAAAAAAGGAATGGCAAGAAAGGAAAGGCAAAGGCACTTTCCCAATTAATCCTGTAACCATCAAAGAGTCAGTCTCCAGCCGATTTCGCCTTTATTTGTGCACATTTTCAAGCATTTTGTTGACAACTGCAAATGCAAATGATGTACACACAATCAATATATGTATGTATATTATTATTAATAAATTAATGAGATATAAAATCACATTTACGAGCAGTTTCCTTATGCCAAAAAACACCCTGTAAATGTATAATTGCTGCGCTCGTTAAATAACAAACTTTACTGCCCCCGTCGGCCAGTGTCAATGGCCAAAGGCTAAAACCAACGACAAAATGAAAATATTTACTAAAATATTTCGAATTTTATGGGGATTCCGCACTGGCTCTGCTTCTTTCTTGTTTTGGTCTTCGTCCGATGGACAAATCAATTTGTATTTAAGCCATATCGAAAGATGGCTGGAATGGGGAGAGAAAGAGACTTGCGGCTAGAATGCCGCTGTAATCAAAATGCGAATAAATAAAAGCACACTCGAAGAAAAGTAAATAATTATAAATTAACCCTTCTTGCTTGTATAAAATATTTAAGAACTATTATAAAATAAGTTGAAAGTTCTTACTCAACGCTGGTATTTATCTTAATATTTAATATAAGTCCAAAATGCTGTTAAACATTTTTAATTTCCTTAAAATCCAGCTTTTAATGCGATTTTAAAGCGCTTTTCTCAGTGATCACTGTCGTCTTTTAATGAGAATCGAACTCGAGCATCTGCATATATATTTTTAGCCCAGAAATCTTCGCTTGGCTCACGCCCAAAGGTTTTGTATTTTTTTTCTTTTTTGTATTTTGTTCGGGGGCCGGTCCGGGTTCAAGTAAACCCGTTTATGCAAGCTTCCCTTTCCCTACCCCGGGATTGTGCGTAAACTAGATGATGCCATTAAAAATAATGTTCGAAATTGAAAAGCAAAAAGGCATCCCAAGCCATTGACAGTTTTTCTCTTTTCTTTCATTTTTGTACGCAAACATGTTTAACATAAAAGATAAGCCTCAAAAGGGGAGCGAGAGCAAAAAATGTATTTAAACAAAAAGTGGCAAATATACTTACACCGTCTGGCTATTTTTTGCTGTGGGTCTGATGCGTGTGTGTAATGTGTGTGTGGTGTGTGTGTGGTGTCTGTGTGGTGTGTGTGTGGTGTGTGTGTGGTGTGTGTGTGGGCATGAATTTATTTATAAAGGGCACGGGCACGGGCAAGGGCCATAAAGTCGAAAAGCGGATCAGGTGGACGTCCTTGCAATCTGCGGTTAATGCAACGCAAAGTACTATGCACAGTGGTTTGGTATTTTTTTTTTAATTAATCAAAGATTAAATCTTATTCATAAATTCATTTATTTTAATAATATATGTAAAGTAATAGCTCAGGGTAATTGGGGATAGGAGGGAAATAGCCCTAAAACTACACAGAGAGAATTATGGCATCCGGAAATTGAGAATCCGCGCTCTCAAATACGTACTATACTCATTTTGAGAACGGATTTAAAAAAAAAATCATGTATGATAGATGGAGAAATATATTGGCTTGCAAATCAGGCTTATTTCGGTTTCAGAATATTCTTTAAAAAAAATTTAATAAATACTTGTATTATTAATTATGCATTTTAATAATTAATAAATAAATTAAGGACCACTGTTTGGGCCAAAACACGTTTCGGGCTGAAAGAGTGCATTTCGATATTAAGTACCCACACAATATGCTCTGTATCTGTATTATATTCCCTGTGGAATCCCACATTCTAGGCATCTGGACACTGGATGTGGACAAGGATGCGACAGATGACCATGGCCATGACGACGATGGGCGCCCTGCCAGTGGGCGTACTGGTAAGCAAAGGGGTCTCACTCATTCAGACTCACTCTATTAAAACTTATTCTCTGCAGCTGGGAGTTCTTTTGCTCCACCTCCAGTTGGCCTCAGTTCTGGGCCACGGTCGCCTGATGGATCCACCGGCCAGGAATGCCATGTGGCGCTTCGGTTACCCAAATCCCGTCAACTACAATGATAATGAGCTCTTTTGCGGCGGCTATGCGGTTCAGTGGGAGAAGAACAGCGGACGTTGTGGTGTCTGCGGCGATGCCTACCACGTCAAATCGCCCCGGCCCCATGAGGCGGGCGGAGAGTATGGCAAGGGCATCATCTCCCGCTACTATACCGCGGGCTCGGAGATCGAGGTTGAGGTGGAGCTGACGGCCAATCATTATGGCCGCTTCGAGATGTTCCTCTGTCCGAACAACAATCCACGGCACGAGGCCACCCAGGAGTGCTTCGACCGCTATCCGCTGCCGATCTCGGGCAGTCGGGAGCATCGCTACCTCATACCGCGCGAGGCCAAGAAGAAGGACATCTTCCGGTACCGGGTACAGCTGCCGCCGTACGTGACCTGCACCCAGTGCGTTCTCCAGTGGACGTACTACACGGCCAACATGTGGGGCACCTGTGCCAACGGCACCGAGGCCGTCGGATGCGGCAAGGCAGGTGAGATTGATGATTGATCTATATTTTTGGTAATAAATAATATTTAAAAAATTATAAATAATAAAATATAGTTGATATAAATATCAAATATATATTTCAATTATATTTTAATATATTTAAAATATGTTTTAATATATTTTAATATATATTAATTTTAATTAAAACCATTTTATATATTAATTCCCCATCAATTCCTTGTAGAAACCTTTCGAAATTGTGCGGATGTAGCGATTATCTCAAACACCGGCGGCGGTGTTCCTCCAATTTTTGTCAACAACAAGTCACCATATCTGCTTTATTATCGGGACTATCGGGCGCCGGAGGACAACAATATCTTTCCACTTATTGTGCGGTGAGTCAGGGGAATTTTTACATTTTTTAGAGTATATAAATCCAATTAGGTATCAAGCTTTTCATATAAATGTTCTCATTAATTTTCCAATGATTGCCCATATTATTATTGTGTATTCCATGACACCATTAGTTTTCATTTTTGTTTTGTTTTACAATATTAATTTGTATAATTTTTCTACTTTATATTTTTTCTTTTAACTAATTATACATATGCACCCATAATTAATTAATAATAAGCTAAATAATAACTCCATTTATTCCATTTATAATTTAACTTCCAACACACCATTCATGGATCTCCTTAATTTTACTTGTACTTTATGCTTTTATTAGCTTGGGGCTTACTCTTATTTTAACTTGAACTTTATACTTTTATTATTTTATTTATAGTTAATAGTTCAGCTTGGGGCTTATTCTTATTATTACTGTTTAATATTTCCACTGGTTGCTTCACCATATCTTTAATTTTCTAGACTTTACACTTTAGTTACTTTCTATATTTATATTTCTGCTGATAGTTCGAACTCTCCTTCTTGTGCTTTCCCTATTTTTCACCTTTACATTTATTTTTAACTCTCTTGTGCCTTATTTTCCGCTCTTCTCTCCCTATGTAATCAATTGTTTATACATGAAATTTATCTTTTCCACTGATTAATCATGTGGTTATTGGCTTACTCTATTTTCCCCATGTATTCTTATTTGGTTCTAAACAAATTGTATATTTTTTCAACTGGAAAGTAATCATCTTGCTTTGGTTTCTAGCAATGCCACGCGGCATGCGCGCAAACGAGGCAAGGCTAAACTGCTTAGCACGCTTAAACCGCTTACCTGATACATAGGCTAGCCGCTATATCCGCTTATCCCGATATATATATCCCGCTTCTTCGAACATGCTTTTTTAGCCCGACAAATCAAACAAACACATAAATCATAACGCTGGAGTTCAGAGCTCATAACGAAAATCGAAAAACGAAAAACTGGTAAAGGTAAAAAAATATTGTACATCGAGAAAACAGTGTTGCCAAATTAGTCTAAGTGAAAATCCTCAGACAGAATTTATTTAACAAACTAAATAAAGGGAAAGTAAGAGCAGAAAAATATATAAAATCAAGTAAAAATAATTGTTTTGAATTACAGTTAAAACTTCTTTATGCTTAAACTATATAAAATTGCAGAAATACATTTCAACCTCCGGTTTTAAATCTTAATTTAATACAAAATCTAATATTTTAAATTAAGAACATATAATTTTAGTTCTTTCCTTAATACCCTAATTTAAGCCCAAAGTTTTGAGGCATGGTCACACTTGTATGGCAATTACTCTCAACATTTAACCTGGCAACACTGCATAACACGGTAATGGGAACACACTCTGCTGTATATAAAGAATTAAAGCTTGAATAAACTTAAAAACCATTTCAAAACGCAAAACGCTTCACACATTACACATGAAATTTTATTTGAAGTTAACAAAAGGAAACTGCTTGAAACAAAGTGTGAACTCGAACCAAATCGGCGGTGTTATGTCTTTGGGGGGCATCGGGAGGGGCCTTGAAGGTGGTAGGATGGATATGGGAAATACTGCAAGGAGCCCAGTGATGATTCCCGATGCCAGTCCTTGCAGTTCGTACAAATTTGGATGATGCTTCTTTGGCTTTTTCTCGAGTTCGGTGTGTGTATGTACGGACTTTTGTGGCGATTTAACAGGTCACGTCCGGGTAGATGAAGGCCATGATGAGAATAAGAAAGATGCCAACTTGGACCAGGCCCACCAGCACGGTCTTGAACAGCTTCATGCGCACCTTGGGCTCTACGTTGCTCTGAATGGGCGACGTCTTGATGACTCTGGTCTTCCTGGTAGCTCCGAGCACCGGTAACTGCTGCTGCTGCTTCTGTACCTTCTTGATCACCTTCTTTTTTGGCTTCTTGGCTTTAACTAAATCGGGAATCGAGGGGTGTAGGTTCTCATTCTCCGACACTGACTCCTCCGTTTGTGTGGTGCTGTTCACCTGAGTGCAGCTCCTCATCGACGGCAGCTCGTCCAACTGGGCAGCCTGATAGCCCGGCGAGAACTCCTGGGCCGGCAGCCCAACCGCAAGGCGTGAGTAGAGGATACCATCTCCGTCCGCCGACTGCTTGGCCAAGCTATTCAAGAACATGAACATGTCGTGATCGAGGAGATTGAAGGAACCGGAGGATCCGCCGCTTCCTCCGCTTCCGCTGCCCCGTCGCAGCTGCTGGAGCAGAACTCCAGGATTCTCGCGCAGCATCCGGATATTGGTGCACTGAAGGGGCGGCGGATTGGCCTCGGGCACATCACGGATGGCCAGATGATCCTGTCTTGGTGGCTGAGCCGGCAAATAGAAGCACTGCGACTCATCGGTGGCCTTTATCTCGTTGAGGGTCTTCGTCTCGATGCGGAACTCCTGCACCACGCCCACATTGAGGACGGTCGCAAGGATGCCAGCTCTCTTGGTGATCTTGGCCACATGCTCCTTCCGTACATAGCCCAGCCGGACCAGGGGCTGCTCCTCGTACAGCATAGGACCGGTGCGTGGCGTATAGAAGATGGTGGACGACTGGCGTTCCAAATCATAGGAGGTCTTCTGCTTCGACGTATTGGACACGCGGAGTGTGGTCTCTAGCTTCTCGCTCAGCTCCTGGAGCAAACGGATCTCGTGCTGCAGCGTCGGCAAATTCTGGCACACCATATTCATTTCCATCTCCCGCTGCTCCTTCTGGCACAGATACCGCTGACGCTGGCGCACTTCGGTTAACTGCGATTCCAATCGCTCTTGGGTGGAGCCTATGGGTGGCTCCTCCTGGAGCAGCTGACGGTGCTGCAGGGACAGCTGCAGCTGGCTGGCCGATGAACTAGTGGAGTCAATGCTCATCTCGGTGATCGACGACAGTTCCAGTCCCTGCTCGACCGCCTTGCTGTGAAGCAATGCCTCTGAGTTGGTCTTTTGGAGCTGTGACTGTACCTCCTTCTCCTCGCCGAATCCGGCCAGTTCCAGGTGCTCGCAACTATGACGCAACTCGCGGGCGGTGAGCAGCTCCTTGACCTTCTTCACCGGCTTGCACAGATACACGAAGCTCTTGTTCTGATCGCGATCCCGATCTACCGGCAGCCGGATATTTGGCTTCGCCGGCTTGATGATCTTGTGACGCTCCGCGGGGCTGCTGGTACGGCTTGTGTCGCTGAGGACCGGGAGATCCTTGCGTTCCTGCTGTCGCTGCTGCTCCTGCTGTCGCTGCTCTTGCTGCTGCCGGTTCCGGGAGCGGTCCAACACCGGTATGAAACAGCCTTCGGGTCGGATGGTGGGGTGTCCCATAACTACACGGGGACCAGGAATGCTGCAATCACTGGCATGCGGTGTGTTCGGCTGCCGGGGCGTTGCCTTGTTCTGGGCCGGCTCCGGCTTGGTGTCATTCTCTGGTCGCATCCGGGGATTTGGGTTTCTGTCAGCCGCCATCTGTTGGAGTCTGGTCACGCGCTGCGGCAGATAGCTGCGCTTGGCATTGGTGTTGCCAACGTTGTTGCCTTGGCCTGGGCCTTGACCTTGGCCAACTGTGGGATGCGGTGTCTGTGGTCCAGCCGCGGGCTGAGCTGTGTTGTTGTTGTGGGCATAAGCGCCAGCACGTCGCGGCGAGCGACGGGGATTTTGAGCTGGAAAAAGGGATAGCAAAAAAAAAGAGGGGATTCACCGGAATCAGTAAGTTGTTAGGAGAAGCTTCCCCTCTTTTTTTTCCGATACTCACTCGTGGGCAGGCCGCGCAGGAGCAACTCCGTCCGGGTGTAGGTCGTCTTGCGGCGCACCGTCTGCTGTGCCTGGTTACCAACACCACCTTGGGCTGGTAGCTGGCCCGTTGCCGATGGCTGGAGTATCTGCTGCAGGCCAGGCTCCTGGCCGCGATCCATGGATCGCATCTGGGTAAAGCGATTGCGATTCATGTCGAGATCTGTTGCCACATCTGCGATTGTGGAAGATGGTCCCTTTTTCGCGAAACGTTGGTAATAATTGGGGGGTTGGGGTTTTTGTTAATATTGAGAAAATATTGGGAAAACGATGTGAGTTAACGGAGCACTGCCGAATGGCTTGAGTTACTGTATCTGGATGTCTAATGAAATGAACGACGACGTATACGGAGGAGCTGAGATGATGTAAATGCTGGGGACAGCACAAGACAGCTAGGGAAAGGTTACTACGATGGTGAAACAAATTCAAACCAAAGATCTTAAACGAAAGCCTACTCTCTTGTTTGAAGGGAACACTCTACCCCTAATGATTCCACAAGAAAATCCAAATATTTAGAAATAAATAAACACGTGTAATGGCAAGAAGAGAGAGTATCTGAGGTCAGAAAAGACTCTACCCCTGGAATAATGGTACTAAGAAAGCCAAAGACAAGACTCTTATTCATTTCTTTCTTTGTTACAAACCTTGCTTGATGGAAAGACTTTACCCCCAATGATTCCACTAGAAAATCGAAGAATTTATAATTAAGCAGATACATTTTATGGAAAGAGGAGAGACCTTTAAGGTCAGAAAATACTCTACCCCTTAGAAAAATGTTCGCCTACCACCAAAATATACTATAAAAGCCAAAAACAAGAATTACCTTAAAGAAAAGACTCTACCCCTAATGATTCCACAAGAAAATCCAAATATTTCAAACTAACTAGGCACTATTCATGGAAAGAGGAAAGACCTTTGAGATCAGATAAGACTCTACCCCTTAAAAAATCGTCACCTACCACCAAAAAATACAACTAAAACCCAAAGTCAAGAATCTTAACCATAAGTATACCTCCCCATTCCAAGTAAAAAACAAAACACCATAGAAATAACGTTTAAACCAAGTACTTTAATTAACCATCTATTAACCGGATTTGTTTTGACCAAGTACTTTAATTAACCAACTATCGGCTAATGACCGGATTTGTATTTGCCTTGGAGCAAGCTGGCCAGCTTGGATTTTTCAAAAGCCTTCCTCTGCAGCTTCTCATATTGGGGTTCAGTGTTCCACGTGACCCTGTGCACACCCGGCGGTGCAACCGGAGGAAGCCAAGGCACCTCCTTGGGAATTGGCGGGGGGCTTTTGGTCAGAGCCAATCGTTTCGGGAGAAAGGAACCACAACCGCCCAGCTGCCAGCTGAAGGCATTGCTCAAGGATACGCGAGCCCGGGTGGTGATCGGGGTATGAGGCGGCTGATCCGGAAACGAACCACTACCATGGACATCGGAAACTTGGTGGCTACGCATATTGCAGTCGGAAGCGGCATTGCCGTAGCTAATGCGGCGTTCCGCCAAGTAGCGACGCTCCTCGGCTCGGCGACGGTCCTCTCCATATCTCTGCATACTGCTAGTCTCGCGTTCTCCTCGTTAAAAACAGAAACTTTTGTGGGTAACAAGATAATTTTAAAATGGAGAATTTTATGATATGTGACACTGGTGACTTTTGAGTTTAAAATCGAATGAGCTGCGGGGTAGAGTCTTTTTATATAAACAAATGTATTGTCAGAAAAAGAAATTATAAGGTAAATTGATGATTATTATATTTAAACCTCTCCTTGAGGTGATCATCAATCAATGAACTCGTGGGGGAGCTAATCCTTATGTCTAAGTAGGGGTAGAGTCTTTTATTTATAAACAAATTAATTATGATATAAATAAATAATAAGGAAACTTGATCATAGTTATATTTATACCTCTGCTTAAGTAATCATCAATCAATGAACGTGGGGGGAGGTCCTACTAGCTGATCTTTATATCCAATTAAGGGTAGAGTCTGTTCTTTATAAACAAATGTTTTGCGATATTAAAAATAAGGGAGCTCAAAATCATTTTCCTATTTTAAGCTCTCGTTGTAATGATCACCAATCATTGAACTTGGGGGGAGATCCTACTACCTGATATTTATTTAAGTTTAAGCAAGGTCCTAGGTTACTTTCACCAAGGGTTTTAGGGAGTGATTACAACTCTAAACTCCTGCAGACCTTACTCTTCCATATCTTTACTTTCAGGGACCAGAAGTGCATTGGTTCCGCGGCCTTCCGATCACTGCCTGGCATCGACAACTGGTGCGAGATCAACTGTCTGCGCTACCCGCCCAACTGTCCGGAGCAGGCCTGCCACTGTCCGTAAGTAGATCCCAGCCTCCTCTCATCCTATATATCCTATATATCCTATAAATCCTTTAAACCCCTCCTATTTACAGCCAGGAGTGCGTGGCCATTGGCGAGCTGGAGGGACAGGAGGGCGCCGATACCTACTGCATGGACAAGTGCCTCAACTACGAGTCGGAGTGCCCGCGCGACAGGTGTCGCTGTTACTAGTCCGGACGAGGATAGCGGACCACAGCTGTGCTGCCCATCCATTGCCCCCCAGAAGAAAACGAGAACGACGATGATGTATGCCATCTACGAAGCGAGATCCAATGAATTAAATTTGATTGACAACATTAGCCGCTATTTGGCGGGAAATTTGAATGGGGGGAAAAATAGGATGCTCTAGGATGCATTGTTTGGGCATTCTCGGTCGATTTCTGAACACCGATCTCCGGATAATCCCGCCTGGTTGGCTCGTACAGGAAGGGACGGGTGAAGGTCTCGAGCAGCTCGCGCTGCTCCCGCAGTCGTCGGGTCTGGGCCATGGGTGACTCCTCGCCATCGATGTTGCGCCGAGCTCGAAACAGAGCCGACACGGTGCTGCCCAGTCGCTGCCAGCGCTCGGTGGCCCGGGATTCCAGCTGCAACGTATATGGCAATAGTTTTGCCAACTTGGTTTCCGAATCGTCCTCCTCGGTGGGGGCCGGCGGCACCTCCACTACCGTGCGGGGAGACACTGACAGCGTTGAGTCCACTGGTGGCAATGGTGGCAATGGCATCGTTTGGCTGCAAATGAGCACCTCGGCGCGCGCCTCCTTGGCATCCTGCTCGCTGTCCTCCGGCGGCAAGGCTTTGCAGAGGCCATTTTGTAGGTCACGGACATGGGCGAAGCTCGAGGCGATGCGACGCAACGAATTCTCTTCTGGCGGCTTCTCAGCTGCCTGTCTGGCGGCGTTCTGCAGCGCCTGCGCCTCCAACACCTGCTGCTTCTGACGCATCAGGCTTAGATTTATGCTGGACACCAGATTGCCATAGGTACGACGGAGATCGGCGCGCTGGCGACGCTTTTGCTCCACATCCTTCTCCCAGGACACCATACGATGCGACCACATGGCGCCCACGAACTCGGGGGATTTCTCAAAGCCGGAGATCGAATGTAAACCGATTAAAAATTATATAAAAAATTAAATTAAAGCGTTAGCCGAATGTGTGCTGTGAATTTTGAGTTTCTGAGGATTTTTTTTTTTATTTGGAAAACGCGTGGTGAGCGGTATACTGTTAGCGATAGACTATCATTCCCCCCCAATGGAGAAGCCCCGATAACTGAATGAATTTGGAAGGAATGCTTCGATGAACAGGTTCGGGCACCGGAGGGTGAGCTCGGAGCCCGACAACTAAAACAAAGGCCAACCTACTGTAAACACCTCATTTTGTAATGATAATAATAATAATGTCCTAACGCATAGAATTAAGCTAGATTTTTAGGAAAATAATATACGGCCACTATGGTTTGGCGAATAAGAACGATCAGCTCGTGAAAAATCAAGAGAAAACGAAATCATTAGAAATAAAATCAATCCGACGTTATTATTTGAAAATAATCCACTTTGGATCGCATCTTTAATAAACCATCCACATTTTAACTGTAATCTTAGCCTAATCTCTCTCTCTTGATCTTCTTTTGTAACAAAATAAGGTAGGGAGCAATGGAAATCGATTGCAAACATTGGAGAATTGCGATTTCTCAAATGCATACACTTTCTCTTACAAATAATTGAGTACAAAGCTGAGGGATTTAAGAACTCCTCCATTCCTGAATTGCATTTTGGATAAAAATGCCATCGGAGAGCAAACCTATAACCTAGAACTGCAAACGCTTCTTCTGGGGCAGACTATTGCCCCTCACCGTTGTCTCCACCAGCTTCCTCTTGAGCGGCGGCTTCTCCTCGTTTGCCAGCGCCGCAGCTCCCTCCTTGGCGGCCAAAATGGCCGAAGGCATTGGCAACTTCGGGCCCACTGTCGGCGCTGGCTTCTGGCGGAAATACGGCATGCTCAGGGCCTCGCGGCACGAGACACGCTTCAGCGGATTCATGGCAAAGAGGCGGCGCATCAAAAGGATCAAATCATTGCCGGCGGCCGTGAAGATATCCTCCAGCGGCGTGCCAGGAAAGTTGCGAAACACCAGATAGTCGTGCAGCTTGGGCATATGCGGCCACTCCGACTCCGGGGGCGTGCCGAGGGTGGCAAAGATGCGCGACAGCTGATCCAAATCCGAATCGCCCGGCATGAAGGGTACGCGCAGCATAAGCTCGGCCATGATACAGCCCACGGCCCACATGTCCACGCCGGTGCCGTATTGCCGGGCACCGAAGAGCAGCTCGGGCGACCGGTACCAGCGCGTGACCACGTGGTGCGTGTAGATGCGAGTTGGCGAGCCAAAGGACTTGGCCAAACCAAAATCACCGATCTTGAGCACACCATCACTGTTCACCAGCAAGTTGTTGGGCTTGAGATCCCGGTGCAGGATCCAGTTGAGGTGCAGGTACTCCAGGCCGCGCAGCGTCATTATGGCATACGCCTTGATGTTGGCCTGCGTCAGTATGATCTTCGGGTCCTTGATGATCACCTCCAGGTCGGTGTCCATGAAGTCGAACACCAGCGAAATGTTCGACAACTGGCCAAAGACGTCCACCAGCCCAATAATGTTCTCGTGCTGCAGCTCCTGCAGGATCTTGATCTCGCGCAGTGCCGTCCGATTAATCCCGTCCTTGGCATCCTCTCGCGATCCCTTCTTTATCTTCTTGACGGCCACAATCTGGCTGGTCACCGTGTCGCGCGCTTTGTAGACGATGGCAAACTGCAAGGCAACAAACACAACCGCCATTGAAGTTGGCTTCCTTTTATTATTTCCCATTAGAGGCACTCACCTGACCCTCGCCCAGGAAGGACAGTTTGGCGTAGCGATCCTTCTTGTCGATGGCATCGGTGGGTAGCATCGCAAAGCCTCATAAATAAGAAAAAAATTAAAGAAAGCCGTGGCGCGTGGACCAAAACAATACAATTCCGCAATGGGGATGGGATAAGAATATATGCCAGATATCGATATATCGATAACTTTTATACAAGATAAATATAAATATTTATTAACAATTTATTTGTTACATTTTATGTACACAAGAATTATACTTCTTTAAATTACAATATTTTTTTTTACTTTATTTTCACATGGGCTCCTGTTTTTACTAGTTTTCGATTTTTGCACTTGTTTTTGTATCGGCAATAAACACAGACGGTCTTTGTAAGCAGTGCGATATTTTAGCTTGTCAATAAAAACAAAACATTGCAGTATATAAAATACATAGCTTCGTATGTGTAGATTTATTTTATTTATTTTTTAAAATGACCATCGGCTTACAAAAAATTCAATTTATAACAGTGCATAGACGAAACTAGTTTAAAAACCTACGGCTATAAAGTTGGCTATTTTTTGTACGCTCAAATATTCGATAGACGATTCCCACCTCTGGCAACTTACATTCGATAGCTCGAACAATTCACGCGTCTTGATATCGATAAACACAGACGAGCTCTTTTGCTTTTTTTTTCATTCGGCAACGAAAATCTTGTTATTCTCGATTTAATTAAAATAAACGCCGGCAAAATGGACGTGCGCCCCAACCAGACCATCTACATCAACAACCTAAACGAGAAGATCAAAAAGGAGGAGCTGAAGAAGTCGCTGTACGCGATTTTCTCACAATTCGGCCAAATCCTCGACATTGTGGCACTGAAAACGCTGAAGATGCGCGGCCAGGCGTTCGTCATCTTCAAGGAGATCGGCAGTGCCTCGAATGCACTGCGCACCATGCAGGGCTTTCCCTTCTACGACAAGCCAATGCGCATTGCCTACTCCAAGTCCGACTCGGATCTGGTGGCCAAGCTGAAGGGCACGTTCAAGGAGCGCCCCAAGAAGATTAAGCCGCCGAAGCCGGCGGTGGGCGTCGAGGATAAGAAGTGAGTGTTCATAAATCCATTCTGTATTTATCCTAAAACTCTACTTTCTTAACTTTTCCTTTGCAGGGACAAGAAGAAGAAGCCGACCAGCGCTGAGAACTCGAACCCGAATACACAGACCGAACAGCCGCCCAACCAAATTCTCTTCCTCACCAACCTACCCGAGGAGACCAACGAGATGATGCTGTCCATGTTGTTCAATCAGTTCCCGGGCTTCAAGGAGGTGCGCCTGGTGCCGAATCGTCATGATATCGCCTTTGTGGAGTTCACCACGGAGCTGCAGAGTAATGCCGCCAAAGAGGCGCTGCAGGGCTTCAAGATAACACCGACGCACGCCATGAAGATTACCTTTGCCAAAAAGTGAGCTCCCGGCCATACACAGGCTAAGTGTGTAAGGAAGGGATTGGCTCGCAACTCAATTTGCTGGTTGCCCCAGTTTTTGGCGGTGGGGCTTGTCTTTTTTTTAAACGCTCCTAATTTAAAGTATAGAATAAATCAATATATAACTCTACAAATGTGAAAGTCTTCTTCCTTGCGTTTAATTCAAACCTAAAGAAATATTTACAAATTCAGTGAGAAGGCCACTTTTAAAAATATGTGCCATATATATCTGGAATTTGCTATTAGCCAAACATATAGCCTTTTTTTTTTCTTAGCCATCTTTTAAATTTTCTTTAATATACTCTTCTTTTTTACACATTTTTACATTAACTGAGCTAATTCCGATTAATAGTGGTTCACAAGGATATCGGAACTGGTATTTAACTGAGTGGTTCGCGTATGTGAACCGTTTGAGATCGTTTGGGAACTTTGTACATATGTCTGGCCTGGCCTGGCCAACGCATTTAGATCCCCCAAAGAATTCCCTTTTCACAAATGCTGCCTGCAGTTTTTAGTTTATTTATAAGTGTACATAATGGTCTGGTCTGGCGATCGTAGTCCAAATGGGCAACAGGATATCCCGTATATATACGAGTATTTATATAGTGTTATGTCATAGTGTTTTATATATATATAGGAATATCCTGGGCCCAGCTTTGTAGAGGGTATATGAGAGTGTTTTGAAAAGGTGGCTGTTCCCCTTAGTTCTTCTCCGGATCTTGGGCATCTATCTGACCCTCTATCTCGCCTTGGCCCCCAAATAAGATTGCTGAGCTCGGCTGCTCCTCGCCGATTGGCACTTCCTCATCGACAGCGGCAGCGACCTCCACATCCGTTTCGGCAATATGCTTCTCCATGCACTTTTTTAGCTTCTCCATGTTGGCTCCAATGATGGTCTCGAGTACCTCGCCCTCCTTGATGAGAATAAACGTTGGCATGCTCGTTATGTTAAAGTCCTCGGCAATATCTTCATTTTCATCGACATTCACTTTTAGGATCATCACATGTTCGGAGAATTGATCCGCTAGGATGTTCAGTTTTGGGGCACAAACCTTGCACGGTCCGCACCAGTTGGCAAAAAAGTCCAAGATGACAATTTTCTTCAAGGCGCCGGACATGCGCATGTCCAGCTCGGCCTTGTCTTTCACCAAGGACACCATTGTTCTTACCTAAAAAACAAAGAAAAAGCTAATTTTCATTTCCTTCTTCGAGTTCTGGAGTAATAACTGCTTACACCGTGGTTCGACTCTGGTTTCACGATTATTACACGCACTCGAGGAAAGGAAGCCCCAATATTTTGCCGAAGCACGGAAAATTTCCGAGAAAAAAACCGTTCCGGGTGAGGCAATCAGTTGGAATGAAAATTTGGCAAGGGAATGAGACCAAACTGAAATTGACGTTAACGAACAAGGCCAACTTGACCCCAAAGACCAAAGCACACTGTGTTTTCAAAAACATTTCAAACTTTGCCGGGCATAAGGCAATGTGACCATCGGTTGCCGACGAACTGTTATGCGGCTGGTCACACTGCCGCCGCGGACATTTTGCCTTGGAAACTATGGCGGCCATTTTTAATTTTGATCAGCCAAAGGAGAGAGAGAGAGAGAGGCGGGAAAAGCTAGGATTTGGCGGGAATTCCAGTCTCCGCCATGGGCCTATATATACCCCCGAAACCGCAAGCTTTTGTGCATTAGCAGAAGCAACTCCGTAACTCCGTGAACTCAGTTCTTTTAGTACCGTTCCTCTTCGCCGTGAAGTCCAGTCAAGTCAACCCGAAAACATGTCCATCGTACGCAGCATGAACGACTACTACAAGCGCGTGGAGGCTGCCGAAAACAAGCTGATCGTGCTGGATTTCTACGCCAACTGGTGCGGTCCCTGCAAGGGCATGGACAGCACGGTCAAGGCCCTGGCCAGGAAGTATGCCTCCAAGGCGGTGGTCCTCAAAGTCGACGTGGACAAGTATGACGAGCTGACCGAGCGCTACAAGGTACGCAGCATGCCGACCTTTGTCTTCATCAAGGGCAACCGGCGAGTGGCGTCGTTCAGCGGCGCCGACGAGGACAAGCTGACCACCATGATGGCCAAGCTGGTCAAGTAAGGAGACGGAGACGGTGGTGTTAAATGCTTTGTGATTTTATTCAGTGTTGTATGTTTTATGTATAATGTTATAAGAGTCAAAAAAGAGAAGAACCTACCCTCAATCTCGGTGTATGTATTAGTGCTAAGAGGCGTGTGTCTGCGACATAACCTCAATAGTCTGCAACAAATTAATTGTAATAATCATATATAAGAAACCCGAAATGCATTGTGTAACTTAGAATTTACGAGACAAGATATTAGCTTTAAGGTTAGGCACAAAACAATTCGATCTTAAATAAATTGTAACCACTCATGACTTTAAATTAAATACTTACTTATTATGGGGGTTAAGGGGTTAATTTCTTAGCTTATTTTCAGCTTGCAGTTGGTGAAAAATACCCAATAAATACATTTATTGATCCAAATAACACTTTTCAAGAAAACTCCATAGGGAAAACTTTTTGCAGGTAAATGGAAGGTCTCTGACTCAAATATATTTTGTATAAAGACGAAACAAACTTTATATCGGTAAGTTACAGCTGAAAACAATCCAGCTACTAAGTCTCAGCCAAGAAATATTCATTTTTCACATCCATAATAATAATAAAGTTATTTTATTACTAATAACAATAAATATATGTACATATATTAGATCTATAATGGATCAGTTTTTTTATATAATATATTAAACAATGAATTGTAATCTTAAATTAAGGAAACTTCATGGCAAATGCTGAATATTGCATATTTCTACAAGAAATAAGTCCATATTATAAAACAATCAATAAAAAGCTGGTTACACTCACTCGAATCGCTTGTTATCAGCCAGCTTTATTTATACATTATTTATGTACATCTACAAGTATATATTTTTCAAATTTTATGATCTTATTTTATGACTCGCGTTCGTCACTAGTCGCAATCACAGCTTGGAATCGGAAATGCCACCGCTGGTCGGCTCTCAACCTGTTTTCTATGGCTTGGATGCTTTGCTTTACAAAAGAAAAAAAAAACCCTCACAAAGAACACAAAGATCGGAAGATGACAAAGATCGCCAGCGGCTTGGAGTCGGGAGTCCCCCTCCGGCCGGATCGCAAGCTCCGAAAGCTCGGCTCGCTGGCAGTGATAAATCCGCCTGATAAGCCGGGAAGAGCAGTTCCCCGTTGGCACCCGATCTTTGCGCATCATGCTCTCCGCTGCTCGCTTGGCTGCTCAGCTTCTGGCTGCGGTTTCCCTTCTCGTAGTGGTCATAGCGGTGTCCGTGGCCGCTGGAAAGCCCACGCGCCATCGACCGACGACGACGGATGACTGCCCGACGATCAAGCTGAAGCGCCAGTGGGGCGGTAAGCCGTCGACGGGCCTACACTACCAGATCCGTCCCATCCGCTATGTGGTCATCCATCACACGGTGACGGGCGAGTGCAGCGGGCTGCTCCAGTGCGCCGAGATCCTCCAGAACATGCAGAACTATCATCAGACGGAGCTGGACTACGACGATATTAGTTACAAGTAAGGAGGCATTTATAAGGGAACATTTACTCCAACTGTATGTTCTCCCTCTCAGCTTCCTGATTGGCAGTGATGGCATCGTTTACGAGGGCACCGGCTGGGGATTGCGCGGAGCCCACACCTATGGCTACAATGCGAACGGCACGGGCATAGCCTTTATCGGCAACTACGTGGGTAAGTTTGCCTCCATTTACGCAGCTATACATGCACACAAACATATGTACATATCTCCGTAATCTCCGTTAGACAAACTTCCAACGGCGGCGGCCCTGCAAGCTGCCAAAAGCCTTCTGCGCTGCGGAGTGCGGCAGGGGGAGTTGAGTGAGGATTACGCCCTGATCGCCGGCTCGCAGGTGATTAGTACCCAGAGTCCCGGACTGACGTTGTACAACGAGATCCAGGAGTGGCCGCACTGGCTCTCTAATCCCTGAAAGAAAATGTTTCAAAACACATTGTTTTGGCGGCGGTTTCGATTTTCGATAAATAAGCCAGCTGCGATTTACAGTTAATCCTTAACATACCCACACTTGCATATGTCTGTTACTTAACTGTTAAGCTTAACCTGTAACCTGGCAGTGAAACGATAAATGAATTATTAATTCGCCTTCTGGCAGTATGTATTTAATTATTAATTTAATTATTTGTTTATTACTTTTACACAGTAAAAAGTAAGCTTTACAGAGAAAATCCTGTCGATAGGCGATAGGCCTGTTGAATTGTGTCGTGTGCAAAGCCCTTTTACGCAGCCGCAGCCAACTTAACAGTTATCGACGCCTTCCAGAAGCTTCGCTCTTTCCTTTTTTCTTCTTCCAATCGGTAAAATCAGACGCGCAGAGAGCAAATTCTTTGAAAATAAACATGGATGCTTGTTATTGGGATGAAAACGGTAACGATCCAGGCCTGAATTACAAGGTGAACGACCAAAACATCTTAGGAAAGGCGGGGATCCGCCCACTTGCGGCCGCCAACTGCACGGATTATGTGGTGGCCCATTCCGACTCGGGCATACGTCCGGTGCGTCAGTTCTCCGAGGTGGCTCTGCTGCCGCCCATCCTGGAGACGATGCAGAAGCTGGGCTTGAATCGGCTGCTGCGCGTCCAGAGTCACTCGTGGCCCCATCTAGCCGCCAGCCGTCACCACGGCGCCATGATTGTGGCTGCTCCGAAGAGTGGTCGCACCTTCAGCTACATTCCGCCGCTCTGCGACGTGGTGCGTCGCGCCATTCTGAACGCCAAGCGCTGGGAGGTTGACAATGCCTTGGATTTGATGGGACCACTGGCCGTGATCCTCGTTCCGGACCTGGAGCGAGTTCGCCAGGTGGGTTCTTTATGCTACGCATTCCTCAAGAAGGCCACCCTCGAGGAGACGTACACGCTGACCCTGGGCGTGCCCTCGGTAATGAAGCCAGAGTTCTTCCATCGCCTGTTCAACGGCGTCGGTATCCTAGTGGCCACGCCCGCCCAGCTGGTCTGGGCATTGGAGGACTCGCTGGAGAAGTTCCGTGCCTTTCCACACCTCCAATTCTTAGTCTACGACGACGTGGACCTGATGCAGCCGGAACTGCTGGAGAAGGCCGAGCAGTTGCTCAAGAAGCTGGTGCCCAAGGATCGCAGCTACCCGCAGCTGGTGGCGGTCTCCCAGTCCTACGATTCCCGGCTTATGGCCAAGCTGAAGCTGTGGAACAGCAAGCCCTCGCTGATATTCGGTGACATCCTGGAGGCAGCCTTGTACGGCCAAACGCGCCTAAGGATTGTGCTCTGCCCGGAGCAGGAGAAGGTCGGGAAGGTCTGCAAGATGCTGGAGAAGCGTCCACCCAGTGACTACCGCACGGTGATCTTCTGCCGCCACGACGGGGACATGCGACGCCTGGTGGGGTTGCTAGAGGAGCGGTACAGCTGCCTGCCCTACTACCAGGACTCAAACCTCGCGGTGGCCGAGCGAGTGCATCGCTGGCTGGCTGAGAGTCGAGGCCTCATCCTGCTGGCCACCGACGACTGCCCGGAGCTGAACATCCGGCATGCTCACACGCTGATCCACTACAGCATGAGCAAGACCTGGGGCAAGTTCAAGATGCGTCACCTCTTCATCTCCGGCAATCTCCTCCCAAAAAAGGAGGAGGAACGTTTGTCGCTGCACTCCCTGGTCCTCCTAGACGACAGCAACCAAAAGCAGCTGCCACGCCTCGTGGACTTCCTGGAGAAGCACCAGAAGGTGGACGCCGCCGTGGTGGCCTTGGCCAAGCACATCCGCCAGCAGACGGCCAGGGATGAGTCCGCCAACCAGAACGTGGTGTGCCGCCAGATCATGGAGCTGGGCGACTGCATCAGTCCCAATTGCGACGAACGTCACTTTGTGGGCCGCCAGGACAGAGCCTCTGCTTCAATCCCAACATCTGGCGACGTAAAGGTGCGCCTGGTGCGCGTCTACTCGCCCACGCACTTCTGCGTCCATCTCCTGGAGCACCTGCCTCCGGCAGGTAAATCCTGGCAGGCCTACCCTTCGCTGGCGGTGACACACATGAATCTCCAGCTGCTGCAGCCCAGCAAGAACGAACGCTACTGGCCCCCAGTGCCCGGTGCTGTGTGCCTGCATCGCAGCAGCACCAGCGGCAAGGAGCGCGTGCGGGTGCTCAAGGTGGCGCCCATCGAGAACGTGAACCTGGCTAGCCTCGGCATAGAGGTCTTGGTGCAGGCCATGGACACGGATACGCGCATCTTCCAGACCAAGAGCGGGAGTCTCTACGCGTGCTCCGAGGAGTTGCAGAAGCAACCGCCCATGGCAATCGATCTAAGGTTGCTTGGAATGGTTCCATTTTCGGGAGAACGCAACTGGTCGGAGGAGGACCGGAAGGCCATTGAGTACAAGCTGGAGCACCTGCCGCAGGACCACTTCCTGCAGGCCATCGTCCAGTTTGCCACCTCGCACACCCTCTTCGTGCGCAACATGATGGCCATCACGTATGAGAGCGCCATGAAGTTCCATGTGCAGCGCCTGAATCTGTGCCGGCACCTGACCGAGGAGAAGATGGCCAAGAGCTGTGAGCGGGCTAAGGAGAAGATAGTGGCCTTCTTTGGGGATGGGGAAGAGGAGGAGCCAGAGGAGGAGGTTCAGAAGAAGCAGAAGGAGGAGGGAGTAAAGAAGCAGCGCGCCCTGGAGAAGATGAACAATAATAATCCCCCCAAACCCATTTTAAAGGGCCGCCTCTTGCGCCTGACCGAACTGGGCAAGGAGAGTGGCAGGCAGAACCGGCTGGCCAGGGAGCAGGAGCAGGAAATGAAGGCCAAAAAAGAGGAGCAGGAAGTGAAGGCCAGGGAGCAAGAGCAGGAATTGAAGGCCAAAAAGGAGGAGCAGGAACTGAAGGCCCAAAAGGAGGAGAAGGAATCGAAGGCCAAAAAGGAGGAGCAGCATCTGGAGGCCAAAAAGGAGGAGCAGGAATCGAAGGCCAAGGAGCAGCAGCAGGAACTGGAGGCCAAAAAGGAGGAGCAAGAATCGAAGGCCAAAAAGGAGGAGCAGGAATCGAAGGCCAAAAAGGAGGAGCAGGAATCGAAGGCCAAGGAGCAGCAGCCGGAACTGGAGGCCAAAGAGAAGGAGCAGGAGGACGGCATGGCCCAGCTCTACCGCTGCATAAGGAACTGCACCCTGCAGGAGCGGCAAAACGAGGCACTACCGAAAAACGAGCGCCTGGATCTGCCTGGGCCCACCATCACCGAATTCCTGGACAGAACCTGGCAGAACCTAGGAATCCCCAACCCCACCCCAAGTGCCGCTGCCAAGCCCAAGACGAGCAAAAATAAGGTAAAGCCAGAGCCCAAGGCCTCCGCTGCTCCGCTGCCTCCGTCTAAGCCGCCGCAGCTCCAGCTTCCCCCTAACGTGGTGCGTCCGCCCACCACCTACTACCAGACCAAGACCACCCTGGAACTGCAGGTCCTGCTGCCCGACGAGGGATACGAATACCACGCCCTGCTGACGGACAATCAGCTCTTGTTCGTGGCCACCTGCCAGGCCTCGCCTCTCCGGCATCAGTTTGTGCTGAACCTGAACATAGCCTACAGCTCACTGAGCCACTACACACGCGGTCGCACCGTGTACATTAGTGTCAAGAAGACAGTGGCCATGGTGGATCCACTGGACTTCCATGCCTACCAAAACTTCCTGAAGGCGAATCACGACATGTATGGGAAGTTGGAGGAGGAGATGCAGGCGCAGGCTTTGGATTGCTTTGCTCACTATGCTGGGTTAGGCAAGGACATGCCCGTAAAGCGGGAGGAGGAGGAGGAACAGGAGAGCTCGGAGGAGGAGCGTAACATGGATGGTATCGAGCGAGGGGATGACAAGGAAGACTGCGTGGGTTAAGCTCTGAGGAGGATCGGAACATGGACTGTGCTGGGTTAGGCAAGGACATGCCCGTGAAGACGGAGGAGGGAGAGGAACAGGAGAGCTCGGAGGAGGAGCGGAACATGGATGGAATTGAGCGAGGGGATGACAAGGAAGACTGCGTGGGTTAAGGAGGTTTGAGGATTGAGGAGGTTCGGAACAATGACTGCAAGGACTGAAGGATGCCAACCAAGACTGCGAGTATTAACGAGGATAGCTCTAAGGAACCCACAACGACTGCGAGGGCTTAGACTTAGTCCTTTACCTGCATGCACCCTGACAAAAAAAATACAAATAAAATATTAAATAAACTCTCAAATTTGAGTAATGATTTTTTTTTATATTTTTTATTTAATATTTTACTACGTGTCGCTTTTTTTTTTGCTGTCCTATTTTTACAAAAAGTTCGTCACTTTTGGTCATAATAAAAATATATATATGCGTGTGGTGTGTATATAAAGATCTTCGCCTTAAATATGTTTTTATATATTGGGTTTGCAGGCAGCGCGACACTTTTCTGCCTTGGATAACATTAGTTAATGTAAAAAAAAAAATAGTATATATGTAGGTGTGTGCGGGGTTTATTATTCATCAGGATCAGGAGGTTCTCCAGCTCTCAACTTAACAGCTATGTTCTTGATTTTTAAGTTTACGGTGACGCCATATATTTTATATTATATATTTTTATTTATATATTTTATATCTCCCAGAAAACACCAAGAGTTTCGAACATTATTGAGGGGCAACTACAGTGCGTAGTTTAATCTGTGACTTGTATTTGGCTTAACTATTTTCATAAGTTCAAAGTTGATTAAGTTTTAAAAGCTTGTTATGTCTCATTTACAATTGTTGTTGGGGGAAAGGAGATAAAGGGGAACGGGAAATCACATCCCGTATACAGCGAAATCTAAACGTAATCCTCAAGGATCGTTCTCGATAATAAAACCCTGCAGTTCCTCTCCAAGGATCAACACCACATAACCCCAAGGATTTACCTACTTTTTCTTAACCACCTTCTTAACCACCTCGAGTGCCTCACTCGTCGCCGTGGCTCAATCGTCACTCTCCTCGAACGTGGGACTGCTGGGCGAGTACGCCGGACTGGTGGGACTGTAGTGCGAGGGCGCCGTTGGCGAGTACATCGGCGATGTGGGCGAGTAGTTGCGTGCCGTGGGCGTGTACGTTGGCGATGTCGGCGAGTACTTGGTGCTGCTCGGCGAGTAGATGGACATGTTGGGCGAGTACCGCGGACTCGTTGCCGAGTAAGTAGAGCCTGTGGGACTGTACTGATTCGACGGCGAGTGCTGCGGCGAACTGGGCGAGTACAGCGGTGATGTCGGCGAGTACTTGGGCGACGCCGGCGAGTACTGCGGTGATCCGGGCGTGTATTGCGGGGACCCTGGCGACCCATCATACGAGGGCGATGGCGGCGAGTACGTGGGCGATGTCGGCGAGTACTTCACCCCGGTCTGGGAGTATGCCGGCGAGGCTGGTGAATAATGTGGCGATGCCGAGTAATTCGGACTCGTTGGCGAGTACGAAGGTGTCACAGGCGTGTAATTCGGACTCGTCGGCGAGTAAGAGGGCGATGTGGGCGAGTAGCAGGGTGATGTCGGCGAGTACGAAGGACTCGAGGGCGAGTACGAAGGCGATGTCGGCGAATACGAAGGCGAATTTGGTGAATAATTCGACGAACTCGGCGAATAAGCATTGCCCGGCGAGTACATGTTGCTGCCGCTGCCCGCAAACGAGGGACTCGACTGGAAATTCGACGTGGGCGAGTAACCCGAGGAAGAGGGCGAGTAACCCGTCGACTGGGGATTAAAGTTCGGTGTGGTGGAAGCGTAACGCGGACTGGCAGCCGCATAGAGCGGGGAAGTAGGCGAGTAGTTCGGGCTGGAGGGCGAGTAGTTGGGCGAGGCTCCTCCAGGCGAGGAGGCTGTGTAATTAGGACTTGTGGGCGAGTACGAGGGCGACACACTGGGCGAGGCCGGGAAGTACGGCGACATTGAGGGTCCGGGGGAGCTGGGCGAGGAGCCGGGATGGGCAGGCGACCAGCTGGGCGACATGCCCGAGGCATCCGAGGCCGCCGAGGGCGAGAAACTGGGTCCGCCGGGGGTCATGGCACTCACTGGAAAGGAAAGAAAGGAAAAGAAAGGAAAATAAAGATAAATAAAGATAAATTCCCGAGGTTTCTGGGGTTTCTAGGCAAGCTACTCACCATGGCCTGGCGGCGAGAAGTAGCGTGGCGTGTTGCAGTTCACCCACGGCGTCATGGGCGGCGTCATGCTCGGCGTCGAACCACCGCCAATGAACATGGCAGCGCCACCCAGCATGCTGCTGCCCAGCGTGTTGGGAATCTCGATGCCAAAGCGGCACTTCTCCGCATCCAGCAGCAGGTCGAAGCAGCCAGTGCCCATCTTGGGCAGCTGTCCCATAATAATGTTCTCGGACACACCCCTCATGGGATCCGACTCGGCGTGGGCGGCGGCATCCATGAGAACGTCCACGGTCTCCTCGAAGGAGCAACGCATAAGGGCGCCAGTGTCCTGCCTGTTGATGCCGTGCCGAGTGATGGCCATCAGGTGACCCTTGGCGGTCATCACGTCGCACAACAAGGCCAAGTGACGATAGTTCACGTAGAGGCCATAGAACTGGAGAACGGCATTCATTTCCTTCTCCACCGACTTGCGCACCGCCTCGATGCCCAGCACCTGGAAGATCTCACAAATGTCGTTCGAGGAAGTGCGTATGGGATCGACATCCCGCTCCGAGAGGACCTTCATCATCGACGTGCCATCCGTCTCGAGCAGCCACTCCCCAATGGCCTTAAATTCGCCCGTTTCGGTGATCACAATCCTCTTTTTGCTGTCCGTTTGGGGGAGATGCATGTACACCTTGCCAATGGCCTCAATGCCCTGCAGGGTCATGTCCGACAGCATGTTGGCCTCGATGCAGCGCAGGAACATGTCATCCTCCATCTTGTCCACGGCCTCATCCTCATCCTGGAACTTGTTCTCCTCGTTGTTCATAATCCTGATGCGGAGTACGAGCTTATCTGCATTGTCGTCGTTAAAGATGCAATTGAGATCCTCGCCAAAGCCTACGTTGATCTTTTCGGCAATCTGCTCCATGGTCAGCTTCTTGTCCGTCATCCGCTTGCGATCGAGCTCGATGCGGAGCAGCCAGGGCGAGATGCGGGTCGGGTCAAAGTCGGGCATCTCGTAGTAGACATTCACAAACTCCTGATCCTCCGATATCACCGTTCGCTGTGGATCTGGATCGTAGTAAATGGCCGTATTGGCGGTGACCTTGCGTAGCGTTGTATGCTCCAGCCGGCACAGCACATTCTTGGCCTTCTCCGCATCCCGAGCAGCTCCCCCGGTTAGGAAGACTGTCAGAGACGGCGCCTTGGGCTTCTTGGAGATGTTGATAATCTCCTTGAGGCGCGGCACTCCCAGGGTCACGTTCTTCGAGGACACACCCGCAAAATGGAAGGTGTTCAGTGTCATCTGAGTGGCGGGCTCTCCCAGACTCTGGGCCGCTAGAGCACCCACCATCTCACCCGGATTGGCCTGGGCCTGCTGGAAACGCGTCTCAATCTCACCGATTAGCCACTCAAAGGCCTCAGCGGAGAGACGGAACTCCTCCGACACGTACTTGGTGCACAGTGTGGACCGGATGAGGCACTGGAAGAGCAGCGTGGCATTCTCATTCGCCTGCTTCGATATCCTATCGTTCCCGGTGACAATGACACATCGTTCGAGGAGCCCCTTTACCCCATTGATCACCCGCATGGGCGAGAGATCTGTGGGCAGTCGCTTGTTGATATGGAAGATCTTCTGGACATTCCAGATCATGCGCTGCAGGTTGCACGGCAGCACCACCTTCGAATCGCCGTTGGGGAAGATCTGTCGCAAGCTATCCCGATCGGAGACGAGGTGATCCCACTCCGCTTCTAGTTCCTGGATGGCCTCGCTGCTGTCGGTCACCTCCTTGATGACGTCGTCGTTGAACACCTTGCGCATGTACCGCTCGTTGCTCCAGTCGAATTTGAAGCGCTTCTCAAAGGCTTTGTTCGAGAGCTTCACCGTCGGCATGTTCTGGAACTCCACCAGCTCACCGCACAGCCCATCCTCGCCGTAACGCAGCTGGATGAGCTGGCCCACCGAATTCCTCACAGTGCCATCGTAGTTGACCATCACCGACTCCATGGCCTTGATGAGACGCCGCTGGATGTAGCCAGTCTCAGCTGTCTTCACAGCCGTATCAATGAGACCCTCGCGACCGCCCATGGCATGGAAGTAGAACTCGGAGGGGGTCAATCCAGCCAGATAGGAGTTCTCCACAAAGCCACGCGACTCGGGACCATAATCGTCCTTGATAAAGTGGGGCAGGGTGCGCTTGCGGAAGCCGTAGGGTATGCGCTTACCCTCCACGTTCTGCTGGCCCACACAGGCAATGACCTGGGAGATATTGATGTTTGAGCCCTTCGAGCCGGACACCACCATGGCCTTCAGATTGTTGTATTCAGTAAGAGACTTCTTGGCAGAGCCACCGGTCTTGTCACGAGCATCGTTCAGAATTCTGTTCACCTTGTTCTCGAAGGTCTGACGGAGCGTGTTGCCCGGCGTCGGTTCCAGCTCCATGTTGTGCGCCTTCTGAATGACATTTATCACGTCGTCCTTGGCCTTCTTGATGGCCATCTGGATCTCGTTGTAGGTCTGTGGATCAGCAATGGTGTCGCCAATGCCAATGCTGTGGCCCTCCAGCAGCAACCAATTGTTGATCACCGTCTGAATGTTGCCATAGAAGCGCCCGGCAATGTCGTGTCCCAGTTCCAGGAAGCAAATGTGAAGCAGGGAGCCAGCTGATGTGCCCAGCGTCTTCTTGCAGAGAATGCCCATAATCAGTTCGCCATGCTCCACCATTACCTTGGTGTCCCCAGGGGATATCCACTTGTAGGGCCCATCATCCTCCTCGTCCGGGTGCGTGGAGTGCGTACGGATCATGTTCACGTTGCCCGGAATGATCAGGGAGAAGATCTGCTTGCCCGTCCACAACGGACGAGGTTTGAGGATGCATGGCTGCGGCATTTTCCCGTCCCACGTGGGCAGGAACATTAGCAGATTCATCATCTGCTCCCGCGTGATGAAGACATCCCGCTTGGTCATCTTTCGCACGGCCGTCAGGGTGTCCTGCACGATGCCCATCACAGGCTTGTTGGCCTGCGGTGTTATAATCTGCCTCGGGGTTATGTGAATGTTCTCCACCTCGGCACGGGTCTCCATGGACTGGGGGACATGGAGATTCATCTCGTCGCCATCGAAATCGGCATTGTAGGGCGATGTACAGGATAGATTCATGCGGAACGTGGACCAGGGCAGCACCTTCACCCTATGCCCCATCATACTCATCTTGTGGAGCGTGGGCTGGCGATTGAAGATGACCAGATCGTCGTCGCGCAAGTGACGCTCCACCTTGTAGCCGCACTGGAGGTGGAGATCAGAGGACTTGGGATGGAAGCGCAGATCGATGCGCTCGCCATTGTCCCGGACAATGTACTTGGCGCCCGGGTACTGGGAGTTGCCACGCCGCACCAGCTCCTGCATGCGATCAATGTTGAAGGGGGTGACCAGCTCGGGGAAGGTCAAATTCTGGGCAATGGACCGCGGCACACCCACCTGATCGATACGTAAGTTGGGATCCGGAGTGATGACCGTACGCGCGGAGAAATCCACACGTTTGCCCATCAAGTTGCCACGAATTCGGCCCTCCTTACCCTTGAGACGCGCCTTGATGGCCTTCAGGGGCTTGCCGGACTTTTGCATGGCGCGTGGCATGCCGGGCATGTCGTTGTCCACCAGCGTGGCCACATGGAACTGCAGCATCTTGATGTTCTCCTGGATCACATGCGCCGCCGCTCCACTGGCCTCGTTCTTCCTCAGCTCATTGTTCGCCTTGATGATGTCCGAGAGCTTGTGGGTCAAATCGTCCTGGTTCTTCGCGGCTCCAAACATCACCACAGCCGGACGGACGGCTAGAGGGGGTACGGGCAGGACGGTGACAATCATCCAATCGGGACGAGCGTACTTGGGATCCATGCCCAGAATCATGCACTCCTCGTCGGTGATGTGCTTGAGGATCTCCCACACCCGCTCTGCGGACACCACAATCTTCTTCTCCTGCGAATCCTCATTGGGATGCTTCCACTCGGCTGTTAGATCTAGCCCTGTTCGTCTGATGGAGGGCTGATAGTGACCGCAACCGCCGTGGCCCGGTTTCTTGTTGGGATCGGGTTGCTGGTTGTCCTTGGTCAGGTCCATGTCCTCGCCGCCCTCGCATATCGTCTTGCCCTTGCACAGATCGTAGACGTAGGCCAGGCGCTTGCGTGCCTGTCCCTTTGACTTCACCATGATCTCCTTGATCTTGGGATTTTGCGGCGAGACCAGCATCTTGGAGCAGTAGAAGCACACGCATCGCAGGATCTTGATTGTTTTCGTCACGAATCCAATGTGGAAGACCGGCTTGGCCAGGTCAATGTGCCCGAAATGGCCGGGACACTCGGTCATGTTGCCGGCACATGTTTGACACCGCGATGTACGGTCGATGACGCCCTGTCGCGGGTCCATGAGGCCACCCAGCTTGGGCCGGCCGCCCTCCATGGTCTCGGCGAACTGGACGCCACCCTCGGTGACGGACATGCGGCGCTGCAAGGGGGAGAGAGTTGAGGTTGGAGAGGTTAAAGAGGTGTAAGAGGTTCAAGAGTTAAGGAGGTGGATAGGGGGTATTCTGGGGGAGTTAAGAAGGCTTTAAGCCAAGGGGATTATGCCTAAAATGTAACCTTTCCTTTACCATAATTCCCTGAAGTTTTCCCTCTTCCATTTCGTATTTTTGTTTGGAAAATATGTATACATTTTCCAGAGAATCCATCAAGTAGTTCCCGTACCAATCGAGCTACCTTTTCTTATAAATTCAAGTGAAAACGAACCTTGGAAGGCCTTGTGTTTGTTTTTATTTAACCCAAGTGCCATTGATACCTCTCTGGTGCCGTGGAGAAATCAGAAAATATAGTAATTAAAATCCAAAACCTAAACATATTCCCTTTTAACCGGATCCCACATTTTCCATAGAATTCCTCACGTAGTTTGTATACTCTGACAGTTTCCGTACCAATCGAGCTAGCTTTTCCTTTAAATTCAAGTGAAAACGAACCTTAGAAGGTCTTTTGCCAATTGATACCCCTCTGGTGCCGTACAAAAAATCAGAAAAAGTAGTAATTAAAATCCAAAACCTATACAAATTCCCTTTTTCCTGGATCCCTCATATTTGAGACATAAAAAAACACATGAGTCATGCCAGACGCAGTTCGAGGAATAGCCCTGATAAGTTAAAATGCATACAAATAAGTTAATAAGTAGTAAAAGAATAAATATAATTAAATTTTAGATAGAAATCTGCTTATTATGCCTTACTTTACTCGTAATAACTGTACTGGCATTATCATTAGTATATTAGAGATCGTATTTATCAAGTCTTTATTATTATTTAAGTACAAATAGGTGAAATCCCCCGTATCTGTACCTACAGCCAAGCTGAACCGCCTCTCCCCTCTCTATATAAGGGAAAGCATTTTCCCCGATCCCCTCGATCACACACTCTTACACACAACAACAAAGAGAAAAAAAAAGGGGGCTAAGCATAATGCTACCTAAATGCCAGATAAGATAATAATCATGTTTAAACGATATTAATCTGCCGTTTATTTGCATATTTAGTTTTGCAATTGCGAATTCGGTTGAATTTTTCGATACTATTTTTTTCAATATGGCGTCTCGCAGACGGAAGGGAATGGGAAGACTGTTGCTGCACTCACAATTTCATCAGGTGACAAAATGCCAAACTGTACGCGCTTCACCTGGCGCAACGGCGCCTTCGAGTCGGTTGTGGTGCTCATCCTGCCTTTGGGTGCTGGCTGCTGGTGGCCACTGAAGCAGCAGTGGCGACCGCGCGGATTCGCTAGCTAGTTTTCCGCTTAACCTTTCGCTTGGTGGCTGCTGCTGCTGCTGCTGCGTCGTCACACTTTGCTTTTCACCTACTTCGCAGCTCGCGGGCGCGATGCGGGTGTAAAACGTAAAAGGCGACTACTCGGCGCAACGGAAAATAACGGTTAAGAACTGAGTCCGGATGGGTAAACAATCAATGTTTTTTTTTGCCGCTTTGGACGTGCATTCTATAACGGATTCGCGCAAAAACGACAAGAATACAGCACTCGCGTTTTTCGTGAAAACGCGGACCACGCCAGTGTTACCAGATGAAAATGTTGCTTTCCCCCTAAAAAATCTCAAATAGTCGATATTTTACCCTAAAAAATCCAGTCTTCCCCGTACATTTAAAAAATCTGTTAATGAAATCAAAACTCAATAAATTCGATTTATTTAATTTATTTTTTGTTGTATTAATTGCTGTTTACAAATACGAAATAAATACAATTGTTGGTACTCTAGGTAAGTACGACTATAATATCCCATTGGAACTATCGGGTTCGTATTTATGCACAATCTAATCGATAAATGAACAAATACATTAAAAGGTTTTACAAAATGTCACAAAAAAGGAGTGACAAAGCGATAAAAAGGATAGATAAAGTGAGATAATTCCAGGTAGATCCTGTAAAAATATCGATTATTCAGGCAATAGCATAGAGTATCGATGGCACCGGACTATCGCGGGGGTATCGATAGCCCCGGCCGGTCAAATTCCGCTGGCGATCAGCTGTTTGTTTTGGGGAATTACGACAATAAAAATAATTCAGGACGCGGACAAGGACAGCCGGACAGGAACTGGAAGGAACGATGAGCGAGGCCAGCTCCAACGTGGATGCAGTGGCGGCCGAGAAGCAGCGCAAGTTTCGCATACAGGGTAAATCCGAACCGTGCCCGTGCCCGAGTCTGCGACCTTCAATGCTAACGGCGGACACTCGTCTTTCTCCCCCCTTTTGCAGCCGCCGCCTTCCTGGGACTAGTGGGCGGTGTATCCGCACTGTTTGGTTTCTCGCGCACGCTGGCCACCGCGAAGAAGGCTGACAGCAAGGTGCTGCAGCAGGCTGGCACCCGGCAGGGCATCATTCTGATGGACGAGGGCGCTACTTTGGCCTTGCGCGCCCTGGGCTGGGGCACGCTGTACGCTGTCTTGGGGACCGGTGCCTTCTGCTACGGCTTCTGGAAGCTGAGCGGGGCCAAAGACGTGAGTACAGCTGGCACACTGCCAGATCTATGACGTTTCCTTACCTTCCTTCCCTTCTTTTCTGTTCAGTTCCAGGAATTCCGCCTGAAAATGGGCAACGCACTGCCGCGGATCACCAAGGACGAGCCGCCCGCCAGCCGCACCGACTTCGATAGCCTCACCGACCTCATGAAGTACCTGGCCGCCTGGAACAAGGAATAAGCAGCAGCAGCAGCAGGAGCTTCGCCTTCACAAACACACACAACCTATCTCCTAAGTAGACTAGAATGTAAATCAAACCCCTTGTTAACTTGAGTTCACATACAGGCATCAATGCTTCGCGTTTCCTTTTCAAATATGATGTTTTTGGGTTGGTTCCTGCCTGGAATGGACACTTCCAATGGGTGTAGGCATGAGAGTGAAAGGGAGAGCAAGATATACAGAGATTCCGGTTAGAGTGAGAGGGAAGTAGATGAAGCCAGAGGCAGAAGCAAAATCCCTAAACTAACTGTAAAAGCCAATTTTTACATTATTTTAAATCAAACTGCCACGAAATTCATAAAGGGGACAAAAGAGGAAAGAAGGTATTCCAGCAGAATTGCTGAGAACTTTCAAAACATTCACTTTTAAGTTTATTCTAAGTTGCAAGCAATTGTAAATAATAAATATACATAAAAAATATATGGATTGGTAATATTTATCTGCTCGGCCTCTTGCCGGCTAAATTCTGGTGCATGGCATTGTTGGCCTGGCTGTTCAGCTGGAACTGGACGTATTCCATGGCCTCATCCTGCAGATCCACCAAGTTCCGATGCTCCTCCAGAAACCTGGTGACCTTGTTCATGAATGGCAGGGAGCCGCGAATAAAGTTCTGCAGATTGGGACACTCCTTGAGATAGCGCTGGTGTTCCTCCCGGGGCTCGAAGCTGTACTGCCGCTTAGCGGACTCCCTTGTCACCTTCAGAGCGTCCTCCACAAGCTTGAACCACTTCTGCTGCTCCTTCTCGCAGCGATCCTTGTGCTCCTGCACCTCATCCACCGGGGAGCTGGAGTCTGTGACTGCAAAAAGTGGAACATGTTAATCCTGGTAATCTTGGGCTGCTGCAGGGCAAAGTACTTACATTCATCCAAATTGAGGTTGAACAGACTGACACCGCCACTGGGGGTATGCGGTTTCAGGGTGTCTTCGAGCTTGGCGGGCACGTCATTGAGGTCGATGTCGGATATGTCTTCGTAGGACTTGTTGGCTTCGGCGGAGACATTGGCGTTGGCCAACAGGGCGGCGGAGCTCACTCTTCTCATTTTAAATGTTTCCGCTTCTGTTGGTTTATTTTGCTTCGCGGCCAGTGTTGCCAACGTTATTTTCCCGTTGTTCGCGTCTCGGTTTAAAATCCTACTTTTTACGTTAACCAACACTGATGTAGTCACCAGAGCTGCCACATCGCTATTTCGTTAGTCCAGTTTGTTTCGCGGTTTAGCCTAGTACTCAGACACGCGAACAGCGTTTCTAAGCAGTGAGAGAGAGCGAGAGGTGAATAGTCGGGAAACGGTGTTCGGCAGCGCTGTTTTAAAGGCCGGTACGCAGACGAACGAACGAAATACCAGAAACATACCAGAAAAATACCAGGTGGCGCGAAGGGAGACTTTCGGTATTTCCAGAACGGGGGGAGGGGGAGAATAAAAAATTTAATAAAACGACCTGTTCTCAACTGTTGGCATCTCACTCTCTCTTACTGTTTCTTCACACAATTCAAAAATATAGATCCCGCCAAACACAATAATGTTTTCAAAAGCCCAGTCCAGGCGTTTAGAAGAGCAGATAAAGTTATAATAATTAAATTGGTAAAGGCCAATTCAATGATAAGGGATTTGGGCAATATTAAACATTTGCATAAATAAACGCCTGGA